>DWHV01000126.1:0-15372 GCA_018248035.1 Papilio joanae | reverse complement strand
GATAATCGTACCGCACCTAGTGAGAGGGACATAGTTTTCTTCGTCCGCACCAGCTGAAATTCCGCGGCAGGTCGATCAGGGCCTGATCCGCAGTGAACGTGTTAACTGGGAAGTGAAAACTATTTGATTTTTACAATCCAATATCTATGAATGCACAACAGGAGTTTGCTTTATGCGGACTCTATGAATATTAACGAGATTCTGCATCTGGTTCGGCTTTTTTCTGCGCACAAATTTATGCTTGGGATAAACCACAAACAAGCACCATTGATTCTATTGACACAATTTTTGCACCAAATCAAAATAAGTTGCACTTTGCTTCCATTTTTTTTATTGTTATTTTTTAAAATTGCCTTGATTTTGTAACTTTGGAAATGTGTCTATATATTGTATATTATGTCGGCAACTAATTAATTAAAAATAACGTCTCACAAATGTTTAAATCATACTAATATACTTATATTATAAATGTTAAATGTGTATGTTTAGATGGATGGATGGATGTTTATTTGAAGGTATCTCCAGAACGGCTCAACGGATCTCGATGAAGTTTAGCCTATTGTAGAACATAGTCTGGAAGACCACAACTACTAATAAAGTTTATTTTAATACGCGCGGACGGAGTCAGAAACGACAGCTAGTAGGTAATTTATAAGTAGATATTGTTTTATGGTATAATTTTTTAAATAACAAAAACCTTTGTAGAGCTTTCGAAAATTCGCAGCATTTACAGATATTTCAATAAATTCTGAGCACTCAAAATAATTGCACTGAATTCGTCGTTCTCCCAGTTGCAAGACGTATAGAGGCGACGTCGCGCCGTTGAAAGTGTTGATTTTGGTTATGTTTATTTTGTTTTTAGTTAATTTTCGCCTCCACCATTACTGAAATTATAGCAAAGAGGACAACAAATAATTTGAGGTAATAATTATGGTAGTTAGATGGGGATTTAGAATTTAGCTTTAAGTTTTTTTATTTGGTTTATGTTATTTAATCTGTGAAATAAACAATGTTTTATAATTGTGCTATTATTCCGTCATCCATCAATCCTTTTCAATTTGTATCAAACTGTTTGGTTATCTTTTTTCATTGAATTTATATCCGTTTAGAAATTGAAAATAAGAATATTTAATTTGATTTATTTCAATTCGTCAGGTTTTTATTACAGCAATTGTTGTAAAGCGAAAAAGTTGAGTATCGAATAAAAAAACTCGCTGGCAATCTATTTTATGTTAAAGACATTCATTGAACCATTGACATGAAAGTAAGTTGATTCTTTTCCGAAATATTCTGGAGCACTGTTCAGAATTTCCGATTTACACGGTACGTTTACTATAAGAATGCGTACTTAATGTCTTATTCCGAATTAGCCGTTGCCGGTGACTCCATCCGCGCGAAATTAAAAAAAATCTTAATTAATAGCTTATGTGTTCTTCCAGGCTATGTTCTACATCTGTGCCAATTTTTAATATTTTGGTTTTTGTTTTTATTTCTACGAGGATATCTGATATTAATATAGACAACCACCTTAATCAGAATTTGATTTTTGTAATTATCTGATGAGACCCAATATAAAGCACAAGTTCAATAAAAGAACGACCGAATGAATCCAATAAATATAAAAAGCTTAAGAATGTTATACAATTTTGTATAACGGAAGACAGTTACATGAGAAAATGACGACTTTATTCCCTGTGATCTTTCATACGGACATTATTTCCTCGAAATGTCTTCGGAAACGTGTTTGTGGTAGCTCCCAGACAATTTATAGAAAATATCTACCTGTTTATAGCCGACTTCAAAAAGAAAGAGGTTATAATTCGACTGTTTTTTTTTAATGTGTTTCACGGCGAAGCTCCGCCCCTGGTGCTCCGATTTTGATAAAAATATTTTAATCGAAAGGTAGTGCTTGCAGATGGGTCCCATTTTTTTTGATTATTTTTTTAAATTACTAGAAGACTAGTAGATTTTGAGTTTAGCTTCAAAATGCGTTGCGAAAATTAGGGACTTTTTTGCTTACATCGTTTTCGTAGGCTAAACTATAGGACCTACATAAAAATGTTGTATGGAAGAATTGTAGCTCTTTAAATGTGCTAACCTAGCAACCTAGTCCGCAGTAGCATATATCTATCTTTTATAATTTTCTCACAATAACCTTTTTTTTTAGAAACATCAATTATTATTTTATGCAATAACAGTTGCAGCAAATACTTTACAACTCTTTCCTAAATATGTTATTTATAATAACTATGTAACAATATAGCTATTACTTTATCATTATATAAACCTTTTGAAGGTTCATGGAAATCTTAAATAAGCTTCTTATCATATTTGCCGACCCTTGGGTTTCATTAGTGGAACATTTATTTGACATGTTCTTGTTCTCCTTTTATAACAATTTAATATTTTACTACTCAAGCTAGAAACCTTCCTATACTGCATTTAAAAAAGTATTTTTGAACAATTATAAAAACTATCGTAAGACATGTTTAATCTAGCTGTCTTAGTAATATTATAAATGAGAATGTTTGGATGGATGTCTGTTTGAAGGTATCTCCGAAACGACTGAATAGATCTTGATGAAATTTGACACAGATGTAGAACGCATATATTACGTTTTTTTTAATCCGCGCGGACGGGGTCACGGGCGACAGCTTGTTAATAAAAAGTTAAACAGCCAAAAGATTATTAAAGAAGTTTCACATCGGTTCGGCGGTCTTTCATAGTAAGTGGGCTATTTTCCGTGTATCAATATCGACAAAATTCGAATCAGTTCGAAGGTAATCAGAGTCAGTGGTAAAATTCGAACAGAATTGTTAATATAATTTAGCTGTTTAATTTATAATTTAATCAATTCCAAGTAATAAAATAAGGTATATATGTTTCTATGTGGTGATATCTCCAGTTGTCAAAGCGCTAGTTATTATGTGAGGCCGGGATTGTTTGCAAAGAGACACGTGTAAGATCAGCTCTATTGAATTTGTTCTCTATATATTTGTGTATTCAAGCAGAAAAGGGAAGCGAGCGACGTCTATATGCGTAACTAGTTAACTTGTATTTAATACATACTTGTATCTATTATAATAAGCTTAATATTTTCGATAGAAGTTCAATTACGATGTCAGTTATTTTTGGTTTCGTATTGAAGCTCATTTCTGTTTAATAAGTAAGGGCTTTGAAGCAGCAAAGATGATTTTGTATCATTTTCTCGGGTTAACGAGTTGTCAAATAAAAAACAAATACCGTGTATGTAAACATTTATCACAGCCGTGTATCTCTCAACAGATCTCGATATTTAATATGAAAATAACTCCGGGAGTTCCAATAAAAATATTTATATACACTCAAACCATTTTAGTATTAAAAATATCAGTAATAAATTTACTACTAAACCAAAAAAAACTAATTAGATCACAAAAAATAGTCGCATAAATCTTATGCAATGATTTTCTACGCTACATAGCGTACACACCAAGATACCTCCTTTCATAGTAAATCCATGGCTCCTAAGTAAACTATCGTATGTTTGAAACGCAAATTTTGATAGTCAAAACTTTAAACACTAATACTATTAATTACGAAGGATCGAATATGAACTTACACTAGACGAACATACAGTTCACTTTACTAACGTTACTTTAACATTTATACACTTATTAACAAATATTGGTAACGTTAAACACTCACGTACATTTGTCCGGTGTCGGCACCGACTAGTTTCGAGCCCATCGGAAACAATTCACCATTGTCGGTGCCGGCACCGGACAAATGTACGCGAGTGTTTTAGCCGTATTCTATATTTGTTAATGATAATGTCTCACGAAAGTTTGAATAATCTACACAGTTAGTAATAGTTATCAAGTTAATTTAAAAAACATGAAACAGATGGTAAATAACAAAATCATGTCTTATGATAGTCTACGTAGGAACCATCGAAATCTGTGTAATGTTTTATGTCAATGTGGAGCGACGATAAAACATAATGGGTGCCGGCCGTGAAATGAGACTAGCCGAGCGTATGCCACTGGTATGAATTTTCACAGACTAGTACAAAGGGATAGCCTTCGATGCGACATGATTAACCACTGGAAATGCTTATTCGCTCCAATGGTTATGGATTAGTTATTTTTGACTAAATCATTTTTATAGCTCAGCATTTATAGCTCACGTTTCACTCAGGAACAAAACAAACGCAAACGTGGTCCACAAAGTTTTATGTCCCTCATTTAACAAATAAGCATTTATAGAAGATAACAATATAACAGTAGTGATTATAAAAGAAGAAAATTATAATGCATAGCTCAGTTATATTAAAAATATTCAACTTTATGCAAGACTCTCGCTTACAAGTGTATCATTACAACTACTCATTTTTTGGTGTCTACCTTTATAACACGTTTGTTTTAAAATTAGCAATTTTGTTTTCGTCATGTCAATATTATGTAAATAAATGAGTTAACCAAAATCATTTATGTTACAAACTATTAATATTTGATACCAAAGCAATTAAATTGACTATTATACTTGCTTATCAACCCGTTCCGATTGACCGCGGCAACTATTAATTACTTCTGTAGAGAGTTGTAACGCGCGTATCGGTTTGTTTGTAATCTATGTATGTAGTTCTATGTTATGATCTCGTTGTATCTGACAGAAATAGAATTGTTCGCTATTCAATTATAAAGACAATATGTAACTTTAAAAATCTTTAACGTGCATTTTAATGTTTTACACAGATGAGACTTAAAAAACACTTATTTTCCTCATTAAAACATTTTACGGACAGATCCATTTCCCTCTTTTGCGTAATTTGCAGCAATATTAAAACGACAACTGTCGTTGTTACAACAGCTGCCCATTAGCGACGAACAGTTATTTTTAATTTAACAACTTTTAAAGATGTTTTTGTAGGGCATGTGTAAGAGTATTTTAATTTTTCGATTTTCTTTTTTTCGTATTTTAATATCACATCTTATTCAAATTAATTAATCCTTACTAATATTATAAATGCGAAATTAACTCAGTCTGTCTGTCTCGTTTTCACGCTACTTAACTGATTTAAATGAAATTTGGTACACAGATAGTCTAGAGTTTGAGAAACAATTTTCGTATGTGAGGCAATATCTTCTTTGCTTCTATAAAGGTTTTATTTATACTCAAAGTTATTTATAATTTTGGATACATGATTATACATACTTCATACATACGGATATGGAGCTTGATACATTGTACCTCAAACTATCTAGGAACGTAATATTGTGAACAATAGACAGCCTTCGCATTATTGACAGGCGATAATATGCAAAGCAGAGCTTATTGTGCACGCTGAGCGCTCGGACATTACCGGACGCCTAAATTAGGCTTATGATCTCTTAGTACCCTATACTTATAATTATAACAAACTAATTATATTAACCATTTAGAGTTATTAAGTATGATGTTTTTGTACAATATTAAAATTGTTATTAATTGATTCAGTTAAATTTTAATTTAAAGGGCGTATTCTAGCAGGATTTAAATCACCTTTTGTTTTTAAAGATTTTTTGAAGACGGCTGCTTTACAATAATAATATCGGTTTTATTAAAACTTTTTGCACATCCTAAAAAAATACATGTATAATAATATAATATCTCATTCCTATTTGAGTACCAGGCGCCCTGCACCCTGCTACCGCTGTGGAGCTAAATAAAACCACTTCGTGTCGAAGTAACTCGTGCAAACTTAATTTCCTTTACAGTGCATATCCACTTTTAATCATACTTACTGCTTTATTGTGGGACTCGTTTTATATCTATTAAAATAGAATCAAATTAGCTATCAATTTTGTATTAATTTGTTATTAAATATTCTTACAAAGTGCCATATTAATAGAATTCAAAATGCATAATTGCATATTTCCATTTTCACTCATTCTTTCAATACAATTTTATAACATTCTTTATCTGGAATTTAAAAGAAGATTTATATTTCATGTCTTAATTAAACCTTCAAGTTTTTAGTATATCACTGTTTTAGAAATCTTACTTGTCTAATAACATCCAAAATATGTAAAAAAATATTACCCTTTTAAAGAAAATGAGAGATTTTTACTAAATTATAATAAATTACATGGGTCCTAAACAAACAAGGGAATGCATTATCCCTCTCTAGTATTTGCTCTTGTCCCGGAACTACCCTCCCACAGCTAAAAATAACTAAGTAACGGCTCAATGAAGCGACCCACTCGTGTGGAAGTGATTCCCTTTAGTTTGCACACTGAGCTTTAACCGGGGCACAACTCTACGCGTTTTATATTTACTGTCACATAACGTTGTTACTGCGTAGAGCTTGTGGAGATGCTTTTATGTTTTTAATTGAATTTCTATTAAATTTGTGCTTATACTTTCTGGTATTGTTCTTACTTAGAAGAAAGGAAGACATTAATTTAGGAAACGATATTGAATCAATGAAAAAAATGACAAAAACATTCGGAGTGCAAAAGTGACTCAAAAATTTGGTCCACGTAGATTGGTAGTTGATCAATGCTAGAACTCGCGTTTATTATTTGATCACTGAACTATTAGTTCCATTTAAAATAAACATAAAATGGAATACTGTTTGGTCTTTTTTTATTTTCTTAATTCCGAGAATTTCTCCTCAAGATACAAAAGCTGTCATTGCAATTACGAAACAGCCTTCACGAGATCCGTAATATTATGTAGCGAGTCTTGATTATCTTTATTACAACTCACTTCAAAAGGATTTTGCACATTTTACAACATCAAAGGGAATCTCATAAAGCTTTGAAACACGATGTGATATTAAGTTTAAAAATTTACTAAGAATTTATTTTCATGATTTTTCCTGTATGAAAATTTTTAAGAATCGAAAATTAATACCGTCTTGACCAGCAACAGGTTTAACTCTTCTAGCGCCCTAAATGAGATTTCTACAGCGCCCTTGTTTTCATGACAGGTAATTGGGGGTTAACAGAGTTATGTGACACTATGTTATTCGCAGACCTGTGAAGCCCCTTTCTATCAAGCGCCCTGGGCGGTCGCCCAACCGTACCCTACCCTAACGCCAGCCCTGGTCTGGACAGATAGCTAGTAACATTAAAATCTTGGTATATGATTTTACTTGCTTGTCTCGACTAAATATAAAAAAAAAACAAATCTTGACATGAATAAAAGTAACAGTAACATTAGAATTAAACTGTTTATACTTTCGTGAGACATCATAATTAATTAATTAAGAAACGGCTTAATTCACGTTTGATTGTCCGGTGACGGCACCGACTAGTTTCGTGCGAGACGCGACGCGACCGTGAAGTCCTCGGATTAAACACTCGCCCTGAAGATGGACCCCCGATGGGTCCGAAACTAGTCGGTGCCGTCACCGGACAATCAAACGTGAGTTAAGCCGTTTCTTAATTAATTAGTAACATTAGAATTTACAAAATTAGATGACATGTAATTTTTTTTTTAATAATTATGTACTATGGACTTAAAATAAAAAAATAAAAACATGCCAAAAAACCGTCTGAGAAACTTTAACATGATTTTCAATTGCACTTGCAGGTTACATCTATTCGTTTACTTTAAGGCGTATTTCTTTCCGAGAATTTCTTTCAATTTTACGAAAAATTTCATCTTTTAAAATATGTTTTCCTTTGATCTTTTCAATTTTTATTACAGTATATTGAAAGTAGATATCTACCACCCATAAACACTTTGATTGGAAACGCAAACAAGTGGTAAAAATTCCTTTAACGTTTTTTAGCATCAAAGTACCAAATATTAAAAAAATATCTGAAAACTATGATTTCTACTTCGAAAAGAACATGATAGCTATCTCTGTTTTTTCTAAGATAATGAAAGGGATAGCAATATTTTTGTCAACTCAGTGCTACGTGCATTATATCAACAGTAAATGGCAATATAATTGTTATACAAAGGATCTATTCACTAATGAAATTCATGTTACATTGTTGTTAGACATGTCCATCAATAGTCTGTCGCTTGTTCGCTTTCTCACCAATTAATTGCTATTAAGTATATGCCACTAATTAATATATTATACTATAACTATAATTAAAACAAAATTTTATAATATCGTTAAATATTTTATCAATTATGACCAGTACCTATTCCCTAGAGCCTTATGGCTTCGCGGAGTTCCAGAGCTCAGTGGAACACCCTTTGAATAAAGCTGATTAATGTATCGTCTTTAACTTTATGAAATATGTCTAATTATTGGCTAATTAAATTCACTGTGTTTTTATTCAAAGCCTCTTTTAATTCTAACCCATTTCACTGAAATGTATTAAGTTACATACAAATGAATTCAAAGTAATTGAATTTGCTCCGAGAAGTCTACCGATAGCCAATGAAAAAGCAAATTTAATTAATTCACAAGAGTCATATTCGAATAGAATCGTTATTCACATGTTTTTTGCAATCAGCGCCATCTAGTTAAAATCTACACCTGCAGTCGACTTCGGTTTCAATTCAATGAATATGACAATATTTTAATTTAATACATCGCTGGAGAGAACGAAAAAATGTTTTTTTTTTTTTAATTAATATCTTAAACAAAGACGTCGAATATATGATGTATGTAATGAACATTTACCTGCGTTGAATTGTCCCTTTTATTTTCTTTCAAACGCAGAGCTAACAAAAACTTTTTGCGTATCTCAGGTGTATTAAGAAGTGAAAGAAAAAGTATCTGAGTTGCAGTAATTTAGACGTCTTTTTATTAAAAAAAGATTGCAGCGACTGCAAACGTATGGATACGACGTATCGTTTTAAAACAATAAATCAAGGTAAAAGCTGGGCAAAGCGCTTGCAGCGATGCTACGGGCTACGGATAAAAGGATTTTAAAGCTACTCAGCTTATATCGAACAATAAACCAATTAGGTACCAAAGAGTAGCACTTTGATGTAAAGGTATCACTTTGTATATTTGTATGCCTTAACTTCATACAAAGCCATGATCCGTAATTGATTGTTCTGCTTGTAAATCTGGAGATCTCCATTTTAATCTCGCTCTTAAGGGCAGCAATAACAGTTTAATGATCATGTTATTATAAAGTTTAAATTTCAGTTGTTATTTTGCTCCTAGATTTTTCCTACAGGACGTTATAGGTTATTTTCATGGTGATGAAAATAAGATCTACTTATCTTTCTAACTACATTTTTTGTATGTTGTGCATTTTAGTGGAGAGTAAATCCTAAAAATTGAAACAGAGATGTGTTGTTTAGTAAACAAAACCACATCTAAGCAATCGATAATTACGAATGATTATTATAATGAGTTGTTTTTTCATTAACTATTTAAGAATACACTGTTCTAAGTACTTATCTGTCTGTCGACGTTATCCTTTGAAATAACCGGGACAAAGTTGTGATATGCATGTGTATGATCACGTACCCGACCGTAATCTTTATTAATTAAATCAGTGACGATACAAAATGAATGGTTTATTAGTTTTGGAAGCGCTGCCACTGCTATTTACCCTATTATCGAACCGAATCAATTTAGCCTTCGTTATTAGTGCGTAATAATATAACGATCGTTCATTAACTCATCGTCGATCGCCGCGGCGTTTACTTGCCGCCTTGACGTCTTGCCGCATTATTCAAATGTTACGTTTTCTGATAATTTATATTAAGTTTTTTTAAATTGTTATAGATAATTAGCTGTCGCTCGCGACTCTGTCCGCGTGGAATAAAAAAAAACCTTCATAAGTACACTATGTGTTCTTCTAGACTATGATGTACAACCGTGCCAAATTTCATCAAGATCTGTTGAGCCTTTCTGGAGATACCTTCAAACAAACATCCATCCATCCATCTAAACATTCGCATTTATAATATTAGTAAGATTTGTATTGAAAAACAGCATTTGCATGTTAGAAACAGCTTGACAATAGTATATCATTATTTATCATCAATTACACGTCTTCCAAAAAAAAAAAAATGAATTCCATAATTAATAAAAAAACAAGAGAAACCTGTTCTCAATTAATCTTAACGCTAAAAACTAAGAAATGTCTACGAGTTTTGTCAAAAATTGAAGACACTCCATCATTCTTTACCTTGTTCTTCTAAAAATAATGATTCATTAAACACTTCAGATTGCTGTTAAGCTTCATTTAACGCTCTTTGTGATTCGAGTTTTGTTTAGGGTCGACACCTCTGTCAAAACATTTTTATAGACACAATAAATAAAAATTCATAATCATTAATTTTTTCTGTGTTCTTAATATTATTTACGTTCCGTATAATTTTTTGTGGATTAGATTAGATTTTTATTTTTACAATGCAATCTGATTGTTGGATATCAAAGTTGAAATTTCATAGTATCATAGTTTCTACAAGACAAAATATGTAAGTCGGTTTTAAATAAAACGGGTTCGTCTCGCTTGCGTGTTTATTTTTTTGGCAACCCTAGCTTTGCGATTAATGTTTTGTCTTCAATATGGGCGGTAATTAAAACTTGAGAAGTTAATAAAAGTTTGTTGTTTACAGCTGTCGAAGAGAAGTTTAGGGCTGCAAATATTTTATGGTGCGGGCTTGTTCGTGGCCGCCTTACTTAATATTCTTTTAAGATATAAAATTGAGAACATGACTTGGTCGTTAAATCCTAGTTACACCTTTTTTTATAACTGTGAATAAACTGACTGACTATTACTATAAAAATATTGGAATTTTGGAATGTTTCAGTTACTTTAAAGTATTTACATACTTTATTATACCTATTTTTTATCCTATATTTTTTCCTATGTTAAGGAAAATTAACTGCACCAGCAACTAGCGCCATCTAACTATGGAACTTGTAACAAAATCATGTAATAAATTGTTACTCGTGCACTTCAGTATAGCGTCCCAGTTATCTATAATTTTCTTAACAATTTAACATATTTGCCTGTGACGGTGTTAAAAGTTACTGTAGTTTACCTCTTGTATAACAACACAATGACATCCTTGTCAGAAATCTTGTACGCATCTAATGTAATAAAAATTCTCCTCTCTGTTTACCCCCGGTGATGTAAAGATGCGTTATTTAGATTATAATTACATCGAGGTTGTACAGGAAATAATTTTTATGACATTTTAGATTATAAGATTTTCTAAATGTCAACCAAGTTATTACATATATATGTCGGGTGACATTTAGATGGGTGAGAAATCTTTCAACGACTGTTTATTTATTTTTTCTAAGTGTATCTTTTAGTAAATTATACTAGCCTAACATTTATACGAAATACATTATTTTTAACTTGAAGTTGATTAATAATCAACTTCAAGTTAAAAATATTCAGGTTCTATTCTTATTTAAAACGCATTTTATAACTACTTAAGTCTAGATACTCATAGTCCATACATAACTTCTCTGAGTACAGAAGAAATTTATTAATTACTTTCATAATATAAACTTGAGAGAACTTTCAAAACTTTAATCAATTTTAAATTTACATTTTCAATCGAGTTTCATTACATTTTCAATTTACAAGCTTCAGTGTCACGATACACGGATGTAACAGAAATTTTATTTTTAATTAGCGAGTGTTCGTTGAAAAGCTTTTGCAGCGCGGCCGACGTGAAGCGGGCATTTTAATTACGCGTTCCATCAATCGAAAAGCATCATCTACCTAAAAAAAAAAACATTATTTATAATGACAAAAAAGCAATATTAAATTAAAAAATATCACTAGTCACTTTTTTCTAATACTCCGTGAAAATTATAACTTTGATTTTCCAGAATTACTCATAAAAAAATGTTATTCCCATACATAATCAATTGTTTACACTTTCATCACAATCTGGTATAGAAATACATAGACTTACATACATACAAACATTAATTTACATTGATGTTATATTTAGCGTCATAGCTACTATCGTTAAGCAATAATTTCCGCAGGTGTGAACAGCACAGCGGCATAGAGCAGTTAATTAGCGGTATTACAACTAAGCAATTGATTGGCTTACGACACTGTATAAGCCTGATTACTTAATCATTTAATTAACCCGTTGGTAATCTATAACTATATAAATAAACACCAACGTCCGTATGCTTACGTTACTCAAACAAATATTGATGAAATAGGTTTCGACACAGAGTATATATAATATACTAGCTGCCTTATAACTAAAATAAACATAATAAGTAGCCTATGTGTTCTTCAAGATTATGTTTTACATCTTTGCTAAATTTATTCAAGATCCATTGAGCCTTTCAGGTGATACCTTCAAATAAACATCCATACATCCCTCTAAAATTTCGCATGAATGGCTTACTTAAATCAACATTTAAGGTACAAATTAATTAGAAAATAAATAACTATAAATATTTCTAAAACTAATAATTATTGTCTGGGAATTTGCATCGACTATGAAATCGTCATTCGTCTGGTTCAAATAGAAAAAGTTTTCCCATTAAATAAATTCAAACGGGAGCCGAACAGAACGTGTCGGATGACCGTCTACTGGCAACTTTGATCTGCGATTTGAATTGGAAAGCATCAATTTTTTTACAACTTATTTAATCAACTACGTAGAACATGAATAACTGAATAACTAACAGCCATATACAGGGACTTCTGACCCCTAAGTCCTCTCTGGTGGTATTTATGATGTTTTAGCTTACCTCTCCCCTAAAACCTAAAATCACGTGTATTTTTTTAGTGCAGAGTAATACTAAGCTTTTCAACATTTTATTAATTTACTAATTAAATCGTCATCAGCTCATCAGTCACTCCTTTTGACGTTTCGTGATTTTTTTCGTGATCCCTCCAGATTTTTTTGTTACCACACGTGAGCTTACTTAATGAGATAAATCTACAATAAAATTTAGCGTACTTAAGAAAACCGTCACTTAAGTCTTAGTAACAAAAAACTGCACTAAGGGCTCACATAGTAACTAATTAACGATTCTGGGAGCCGATGTAAGCTTTTTAAGTTAACATAAAGTGATTAAAACTTGAGATACGTAAGTACAAGTAGTATTGTTTGTAAACTTGAGCTTTAATTTGTAATTGAAACTTCTTATTTTACCTGACTAAATAAGTTTAATATAATACCAGTAAGACAGAAAGGGAAAAGTTTCTTAGCAAAATGTTTTTGATAGCTGCTATCTGATCTCAAGACTAATTATGAGATTTAGTTTCTTCTTTTAAAGTTTTATCCACTGTTTCATGTAGTCTTGTCATTTTTTAGTCGTAGCTTTTTAAATTGTTTTTTAGTCGTCAATCTATAATTGAATATAGGCTTGAACCTTTTTCAAGAATTTACTACAAAATTAAAATATATTCTGTTCTCCTTCATATTAATCCCCCGCAAAAGCTTCAACTATTCTAACCCACTATCTCTAATATCTGAATTTTAAATTTTATAAGGCGTTGTTCAGTCATCAGCTCACTCCTTCTCTGCTCTTTCACCGTAAGAATGTCGAATAAATGTACATATATAAATCGAAAAACACATTGGTACATGGCAGGATTCGAACCCAGGACCTGCAGATTACAAATCAAGTGCTTAACCCCTGAGCCACAACCACAATAAAGTTGTTCAGTATAAAAGTCAAAAAGTGTTAATTAGTTAGCTTTGAATCCTGAAACAACAATAATCCTAATGTTATTGTTTTTATATGAAAATATATGTAAATCGAATAATATTCACAAAACTTTAAAGTTTAATTTTGTAAAAACATTCAAAAATATTACCACTTTAATTACATTAGTTTACCCTGTTTATACCTCTACAGGATTAGTGCAAACGATAAAGTTTTAATCAATTTTGTTTGATCGAGATATTCATCAAACATTTAGAAATCTAGCCTGGGCCGATCTAGAAAGGCTTATCCAGATTGATAAAATTCTCAAGAACAACAAGGAGACGAACATACATGCATGCGTAAATGTATGAATGTTGAAGAAGCAAAAGAGGTGACACGACCCCGCCAAATGAAAGTCCGTAGTTACTGCTTACCCCTCTTGGTTACGAACGTGAGTCATATTGTTGTTGTATTTAAAACGAGTGCAAATCATTTGACAAAGGCGAAAAATTTGATAAAATACGAAAAGGTACTGATAAAATATTGTAGGTATCTATATTTATAACAATATCAAAAAACCCCTCCGGCAGTATAAAGTAATCTTATTACAAGAAACTTAATTATCTACGCAACACTTCAAACGAATTTCCTTCCAGCTTATATCAAAGGCATCTATAAAAGCTTTGAATTCTTAAAAGCCGGTTATCGTTCCTTATTTTTCAAGTAGATAGAACATATTACAAGAATTCATCCTTGTAGAATAAAAACAAGTAAAGCTAATTTTGTATGCACATTCGTATGTCTTCATAAATTCATACTCCTGTTATATTTATCATTAGTTTAAGTATAAAAAATTCACCTGAAGATGGCGCTTTTTATGAGCAAATTTAAACAAAATTACTATGATTGTTTTAGCATTTAAAAACTAACATACTACCTATACTTATATGTCGTACTTAATCATTAAGATTTAAAAGAAATTCAGTTTAAGTAGATGGCGCCACCAGCGTATTAAATAGCACTGGCACATATTGGCGCCGTGAAATATTTAAAATAAAATGTATCGAATAGAGTCGTCTTTTATTTTTTATTATAACTTCGAGTGAGTGTTTTCTTCACGTTTTAACATATTTGTGTTGTCCTAGTGTTTTTACGTTTCGTAGTTGTGTATCAAAAAGTAAACACTTAACGAATTTCAAATTAATAATATTGACAAAAATACTTTACGTTCAAATAATTAAGCATCCGATGCTTTGTTAATTTTTAATGATGTATCTCGAGTATAAAGTTTCATATTTGCTTCACACAAGTTACAAACGATTTAATTAATGCCTGGAAAATGTCGATACACGGTACGTCCTTTTTGATTAAAAACTGTTTGAGGCATCACGAGCTTAAGTAATTCCATTTTCAACTATTAACTACTTCAAACGATACATTCAACTTTAAATTAACCTCAGTATCCTTTTATGTGCTATTTAATAAGATTATTGTTGAGGCTTGTTAGGTACATACAGACTTAAATAGAGATAGTTTTAGAAGTTACTTATGAATTAATTTTTTTTTAAAATCAAAAGTGACAATACTTAACTAATGTAGATAATAAAAAGTGAATTAAATAAAAAGAAAGTGGACTCTATATTAATTTAGTGCTAAATACTTGCTCAAGAAATGTGTTAAAAGTTCATAATGTGGAACCCGAACGCAACAGACAACAGACCTATGGAGAAGAGAGTGGTGATAGGGAGAGTTCGACCAACATGGGCACGTAATCTCCCAGACGCAAGAGAAGAAGACGACAAGAGTGATCAAGAAGTAGGCGTGATGCC
>DWHV01000125.1:0-15410 GCA_018248035.1 Papilio joanae | reverse complement strand
TATATATATATATATATACCGGAAACAAATGAGCATTACTTAAAATCAGATATGTTCTTTAAATATTAGCATAAATCATTGAAAAAACGTAAAATGGTCAAGTAGATATTATACAAGTTAAGTAAAATAAAAGATCTTAAGAGTAGTACCACTGTTACTTACACACTTCTCTTCAGTAGCAGCTGATGCATAACCAGCTTGAGTAGGTAAAGATGAAATCCTCATATAAAAGCAAAGAAAACATGAAGCATAGTTATAAATGACAGTAATATTTAATAAGATAATAATAACAATAATAAAAGAATATTACACACTATCGGAAGATCATTTTCCGATTTATACCAGGATTTCCTTGTACTTTGTGTTACTTCCATAAACCTTTTACATTAACAAGTCTCATTCTGTTCGATGCGATGTTTTGGGCGGTGGATCTCCTTGACATTGAAATGAGATCGCCCGCGGCAGTTCAAGAATCGCTCTCAGTTATATCCATGCTGATACCTGTTTGCCAACAGTGATATAAAAGCATACGCAAGTGCTTTCAAAATTAATCCATCAGCGAAACTCACTACTCAAACATGTACACCAAGGTACGAAATGAAATCGTGACTTTTATATTTCTCTACGCATCTAATAATAATTAGAAAATACTACAGAAAACAATGTTACTACAATTTTATCCTATTTTTTGATCAAGTTATGAAGCCATTAAGTTGTGTTATCCGGGCTGTATACCTACTTCCAATCCATCTCATATTGACTTAACACTGTTGTTTTCAGATCATAATCTTCATGTGCGCGGCAGGCATTGCCTCCGCTGGCAACTTGCTCCATGCTCCTATCGCCTACAGCGCCGCTCCGGCCGTGTCCTCGGTCTCATACTCAACCCACGCTGCACCGATCACATACGCCGCTGCACCCGCTGTCACCACATACGCCGCCACCCCTGTGATCACAAAGAGCTTAGCCCCATCCGTCTCCTACCAATCTATTTCCACCCACTCCGCCCCGTCACTCTATGCTAAAACAATTGCAACACCCGCCGTTGCCACTTATGGCGCTCCCGTCCTTTCAAAGACCATCTCTCCAGCGGTATCCTACTCGTCAGTAGCACACGGTCCCGTGTACGCTACCAGCCCTTTGGTTGCCAAAACCTACGCTGCGCCTGTTATCGCTAAAACCTACTCGCCTGCCGTATCTTACTCCTCGGTGTCCTCTCATTCTGCTCCAGTCGCGTACTCCGCTCCTTTGGTAACCAAGACAATTGCGACCCCAGCTGTTACGACTTACGCTGCCGCCCCTGCCTACTCTACATACTCTGCCGCCCCTGCCTACTCTACATACTCTGCTGTTCCCGCACTGAAGACCGCCGTCACTTACTCTGCCGCGCCCGCCGTTTCGCACGTCACCTACACCGGTCTTGGCGCTAGCTACGGCTGGTAAAATACATGATAAAAATATGTTACTTATTTATTGAACAAATCGGAAGATTACTTTTATAACGAATATTGTTTTTACTTACTGTAATAAAAGTATTCAAATCATTTTTGTTTTTAACTTTTCATCTCGAGCGTTTCCCATTGGGCCTATCGGCCTACTGATCGACTGAACAGTACGCCTAATGGGATTTTTGCTCACTGGGTCGATTGAATTCATAGAATCTATCGGGACAAGAGGTTTTTTATTCTATGGACTCCAAAGGCCTAACGGGAAACACCTTTTATATCTTATCCTTTTCTTCCAATCAACAGTATAAAAATCTGCAATTAAATAATCTAACATATGCTAGATATTCTTGTTACAAAAAATGAATCGCAAACACATAGAACACTCTATGCGTGGTATTGTTCTTAAAGAGTGTTGAATACAAGTTGGCCACTTGTTAAAGACTCAATAACTTATGCATATTTATGTTTCGTAATGCGTACTGTTTTGTTTGCCTCCGGGTGCGATTATAATATTTGATATGATATGATATTGTAAATACAGTATCAAGGAAACGGTACTAAATGTTCTTGTGTATACTATCAGAATGAGCAAGCGTGTGATAGTCAGTCTTTAATGTTGTTACCGATACAAAATAATTTATTTATAAATATTATTGTACTGTGAAATTAATAATTAAGTTTAATGAAAATCTCTAATAAATGATTTCATATAACATGCAGTATTGTACATGGTAATAGACAATGTATGAATCGGTTTTTAATTTTACTGATATGCAATGACATTCTAACAGATTAGGAAAATATTTTAGCAAGAGCTTAAAATATTTAGTGTGGCTTTTACACTACTTGAATCGGTTAATTACATTTAAGAAAAATTGTGTGATAACGATTTTTGCTTAAAATTTATATTTCATCGTTGCAAATCGTTTCGAATACATTGTAAAATTGTGTTTTTTTTTTCAAAGGTTTTATATTTCATAACGCATCTATAAAATAGCCATACTTATTTAAGAAAGACTTTTTTTTAATAAATCGTCTTAATATGCATATATTAAATTGGCATTCAAATAAAATTGTTTATTAGGTCAAATAAAGGATAATATGCAATATATTATAAGGAGGCAAACGAACGGCCATTTGAATACGTCGAAATAGCGAAGCGACCGCTGCCCTCAGACATTAGCAATTGCAGATGGCGTTGCCTACCTTTAATCGACCGAGGTGGGGACTCAGAGAAAAAATATATATTCCCTTCCTATGCTTCCCCTCCTTCATTTTATATTTTATGAGAAAGAGTAATAAGGGAATGGGGACTAAAAATAGGAGTCTGGTACGCATGCACATCAGACGAAATGCGGATTCGCTTCCAGTTCACGCCTGTATGGTCATGGTATTTCAGCAAGTAATTTGATAAAGTAACAAAGTAACGGCTGACATACGCATAGATTTTTGTGTTCTGTAAACCGATAACTTTAGTTATATTAGGTGATTTAATAATATACAATGCTATCAGAAATTTTAACTACAAGTCATCTACCAAAAACTCTATGGCAATGTCATCCAATGTCAATACAAGATGTAAATAGTTCTTGAAAAAAATAACTACCTTTGTAATTTTAGCTTTTTTTTATAACTTTTAATAATTTAAAATGTGATTTAATCGTTACACAGTAAACAATTAAAAATGAAAAAAAAATATATTTGACCAAATATTTTATTTCAATAATAAATTACAAGCATTATTTACATTTTCATCATATTATTCAAATTCCGCATATTACATAATTTGCACTAGAATTCCGTTTTCACCAACCGTAGTTTACACCAAGACCGGTGTAAGTGACATGTGAGACCGCGGGCGCAGCAGAATAAGTCACTGCGGTCTTGACGGGAACGGAAGAATACGTAGAGTAGGCTGGTGCAGCAGCATACGACAAAGGTGCAGAGTGTGCAGCCACCGAAGAATAAGAGATAGGGGAGATCGACTTTGTTACAACAGGGGTATTGTAAGTGGAGATAGCCGGAGACGCGTAAGAGTAAGTAAGAGGTGTGGAACGGGAAGAGATAGACTGGTAGGAGACTGATGGAGCGGAATATGCTACGGTCTTTGCGATTGGTGCAGAGTATGCGACAGCTGGGCTGGTGTATGCAACCGGGGCCGCGTGTGACGTGTAAGACACGTGGGAAACGGACGGCGCCGCGCTGTAAGCCACAGGTGCGGCGTGCAGAAGGTTGCCGGCAGAAGCGATGCCAGCGGCGCACAGGAAAACTAAAACCTAGAACAAAAAGTAAATATTACAGTATAAGTTTAATAGTTGTAGATTTCTTGAAGAAACTAAATATTCCTGACACAATCACTATTTGCTTTTCGGGGAATATTACATCCTGAAGAAAAGAAAGTGAAATTGATTGAAATTATTTTAACATCATCCGTCAATAAAGAGTTACCGTCTTTTGTAGATTGTATAGCTAAAAATAAACGTTGATTATAAAGTTAGTCGAAATAGTCTAATGACATTACAATATACAAGGAGGGCAGAGAACGCACTTATACAATATTGTTTTTTTTTGACATTGTCAATAAACATATTACTATACCTTGGAGTACATGTTGATACTGTGTGTTTCAATAATTGAATGAATACAAATTAACTCACAAGCACTTTTATACTGCATACTCAAACTGGTATCAAATCATCGAATACCATTTTTTTCCATTGGAGAATCAATGGTAAAATGGTCCTTATTCCGAGGACATAAGACTGTATGGGTCAGATAATTATCTCATTCTCCATTCAACTGTCGTCTGTCCAAATGTAACAATGTCACGGCAACCCCCCACTCTATGTAACACAATTATTAAATGTCAGAACATATCGTCATTAATGTTTCATACTGATAAATCAATGTCAATACAAATATTTAATAGGAAACAAGTAACCCGCTAGGACTTCGAATGGTTTAAACATGCCTCAAATTGTTATTCTGTATCAGTCGATTACATTTTATTCAACAAAAATCATTATAATATACGTATTTCCGCAAAATCAAAAACCTTAGTTAAATATGTATCTTAACGTTTCCTCCTTGAAAATTGCATTTATTCCTAAAGACATGAAAATCCATACAGTAGTTTTCTTTCCATTTGCGTTTTGTCAGACACGAAAATTGAACTTTGTTTCATAATGTGCGGTGATGTTACATAACGTTGTACATTTGAATACTAAAAAGTAATATTAAAAAAATATATTTTTAAGTCAATGTCTACTTTAAACAATTCAGTTTTAAGTTTTTAGTTAATGTTTTGAATTGGTTTTTACCAAGTTGATCTCTTTATTTATTTATTTATTAACTCTTATTGCTATTATAAATTATACAGAAAAATTACTAAAACTAATTTACATCGCAAGGGCGGCCTTATCGCTATAAGCTTTCTCTTCCAGGCAACCCAGTGGGACAGAAGAGACTAACATGAATAGCGAGGTGTATCATAAATCATTATCAAGAAATGATAAAAATAAATAAATAAGATCTAAGTAAAATCTTTTCATATAAACAAATGTAGACGATGACCAAGCTCATAGTAGGGTCTGAATAAAAAGTTTAAATCTTATACTTATAGATGGAAAAACTGTAGTGAATAAAACTAAATAAAGTCGATATTAACAGACGAATGTATTTTTTACTTTTGCTAGAATTATATCAGCTTAAATTACCTACCTAACTTTTATTTACGAAGAAGTACAAAAGGCTAAAGGTGGTTTAATGGTAGAACTTACATTTTCTATTCACGTCCTTTCGGGTTCAACAGCTCTAACAAATCCTAAACGAAGTGTAAGTATAATTATTCTTTTGGGTCGTGATCAAGCAATAATATAATAAATAAATCACTCACGCCTCGAGGGATAAGAACAAGGAATTTTCATTTGATGCATACTCCTACATATTCACCGCTTAAGTATACATCATTCAATTCATATATTTTGAGAAAGGTTTTATTTATAAATATTTAGTTTATTATAATATATTATTAATTTATATTTTTTGAATATCACCAAGTAGCTTTGGCGACGGGCAGGCGACCGGCCGTAAACATAAAGCCAAAAAATTTAAGATTTCTTAAATCTTGTGCGCCGACCACATGTGACCTGGATAAGGATAGGGAGATGATGACATACTTTTAACTACTACTTTGGCACTAAAATCTCTAGTTTCTTTGACAGAGGCAATTTCTACTTTAAAATTAGTTTACCTTATATGAGTTTCGATGTCAGTTTGTTATCATCAGGTCTAATAATGCGATGAAAGTACGGGAGTTACTGTTGTTATTTTTGACTTAAGATTTTTAGAATTTTATAGAATGAAAATAGGTAGTAGCGAAAGAAACCTAAGAGTACATAACCCTTTTTTTAATTTCTTATGCTGTTAATGCATCGTAAAGACAGATTATCTTGAGACTAGCATATTATGTGTAGAATAAAAAACTAGGAATGATCATTTTGTTTAATATAGGCATTGCTAGAAGTTAGTTTTATAAATTTATTTTTAGCAACGCCTTTACCATGTATAAACCAGTCCATAAACTCAGATGTCGTCTGCAGATTCAAATGATTTCGGACCAAATTTTATACGACTAAACTTTTGGCCAAATCGCTTTTACAATTCTCAAATTTTGCAGCCTGTTGTGCGAAAAATTGTTTAAAAGTGTAAAATAAGAAAATTACATAACACTGAGAGAAAAACAATTTGCTTTAAGGATTATTGAAACTCACTTAACTCCCTTATTCTTAATTTCTTATTTTCTATAAATATAAACTATCTTTTCAATAAAAAAAATACAACATATTGTTTAAATTGTTTATTTTCAAATTTGTTTCTTAACATTATATACAAAAATAAAAACAATTTTTTCGATTTACAAAACTTAAGCACTACATTTTTACCAACCATAGCTGGCTCCCAAACCAGAATAAGAGACGTGAGATACGGCAGGCGCAGCAGAGTATGTAATAGCGCCCTTGATAGCAGGACCAGCAGAATATGTGGAGTAGGCGGGCCCAGCAGCATAGCTCAAAGGAGCAGAATGCCCAGCTACAGAAGAGTATGAGAGAGCAGGAGATAGAGTTTTAGTCACAACAGGAGCATGGTAAGTTGAGATCGCCGGCGATGCGTAAGTTGAGTATGCAGGAGAAGCGTAAGTCAGAGGGGAGGCGTGTGAGACCGTCTGATAAACTGCTGGGCCTGACGAATAAATCGGAGAAGAGTGGGCGGAGTACGACTGGTAAGAGACGGATGGAGCGAGAGTCTTGGTAACCACAGGTGCGCTGTAGGTAGCCAAGCCGGGGGCAGCGTAGGTGGCAACCGGGCTGGAATGCGTCGAATACGACACGTGAGACACGGCGGGTGCCGCGCTGTACGCCACGGGAGCAGCTGCGTGGAGTAGGTTGCCGGCGGAGGCGATGCCCGTAGCGCACATAAGTACTACAACCTGTTAAAGCAATGAAAAAGTTAATTTTATCCTGTGAAATATAAAAATATACTAGAATTTTTAAATTTGATTGGGGACTTCCAGGTCAAAAATGGTATTGAAGATTGAAAAACAAAATATGAAAAAAAAAAAAAAATTGAAATTGTTTTTCATTAAGATGCTTAGAATATGAAAAATTATAAATTCCCATGTTTTAAAATGCGGACACAACTATTACTACATTTACTACTATTGAACGGATAAACACGAAATGAAAACGCTGATTCAAGAAAACTATTAATAGAACTTCTGATAAGGTCAGTGACTCTGCCTTCAAAATTAACTAACGTGATTTAAAAAATTTCGTTGAAAACATTTTTGTAGGATGATAATAATACCTTGGTATACATGTTTGTTCGTGTAATGATGACAGTATGGCTACAAAAGTTCTCGCATCCACTTTTATACCATCATGTACAAACTGGTACCGAATCTTCGAAGTGAATTTGTGCAATACCTCCTACGTAGAACAGATTTTGCAAAAAGATAATTATGTCAAAGACATAAGAGCTATTATGCCGTGCCAATTTGTGTTAGTCATACAGGTCGGGCCAAATGTAACAATGTCATGGTGAGACTACACCCAGCTGCAATGCTAATTATTGCCAGAAGGCATGAACTGTTTCTTAAAATTTTGTTTACGCATTGCTAAAACAAGCTGTCATACAAAGGACCTTTTGATCAGTTTAGCTGTGGAAAAATATTTTAAGAATTTATCAATACTTAAAAATGTGTATTTTTAGATTTAGTTTTTTCATTTAAACCGTCAGAGATTAAAATTTTAATATGTATTTGTTTGTTCTAATTTTGGAATTACAAAAACATTGCTGGTTAATGATTTTAAATTATTAATCGTATATCTCAATTACATATCTTCTTCTATCTATATATATAAAAGAAAGTCGTGTTAGTTACACTATTTATATCTCAAGAACGGCTGAAAATTGCTGGGCAGGTAGCTTAGAACCAGGAAACGGACATAGGATAATTTTTACCCCGTTTTCTATTTTTTATTCCGCGCGGACGGAGTCGCGGGTAAAAGCTAGTTAGTAATATTATATATGCGAAGGTTTAGATGGATGGATGTTTGTTTGAAGGTATCTCCGGAACGGCTCAACGGATCTGGATGAAATTTGGCACATATGTTGAACAAGTTTTTTTTTATATCACTCGTGACGGAGTCGCGGTAGTTGGCTAGTATAACATAAACAAGATAACAATTTTAATATTAATGTTGATCATAATAGAAGTAGGTACTCCAGAATTAGCCTTATCGTAAAATTATATGGTTAATTTCTAACTTTTGCTCAGACCAAATATTTGATAATACATACGACCCTTCAATGAAAAACGAGAAACTGATTAAATTTAAAAAAAAAAAATGTTCATTTGTACTATTATGATACTTATAAGTTATTTAATATGTGAGATAATCCCATCAATGTTAGACAACCTTTCAACTTAAATCCTTAAATAAAGTGACATTAATGATTAGACATAATATGCAAGAGATCTCGTCGCAGACAAACTGGCGGCATATTGAATTTCTTTTGAGCAATAATTTAGATCAACAACATTCAGAATTCGACTGTATTCCATTGTAATAAGGTTTGTTTACACTTGCATCTATTACCATGTCGACGTTAAATGCTACATATATCACAACAATTAATAAATGTCAATTGACAAAATCTTAATCGTAAAAACAATATGCCTCGAGGCTTGTTACTTGTTCTTTAGTTAGAGCTCGTCACTTTTATTGCACAAAGTAGTTGGTTGCCTGTCATGTTGTTACTCATATAAACAACTTGTTATCATCGCTCTCCTTCTATTTGAATTAATTGTTTTTTATTGGTGTTTCAGCAGTGAAAACTCATGGAAATTTCATTGCTCCTAATTGATTCTGTTCATAAATTAGGTTCTGACAACTTGTAGAGTTTCTTGTTTATATAACTTTTACTTAACTGTACTGTGCAACTAAGTTTCCATCAGCTTTTATACCACTCATTAGAGCTTTGTTTTACAGTCTTTTTTAACAATAAGTACTAAAGAAATTTAAATAAGATTTTTTCAAAATTATTTTTATGTTAAATCATAAATTACAAGATTCATGTGAAAAAGTTATAATAATATACATAATTTCATAGCTAAGCACTATACGTCATTATATATTTAAAATTGAAATGTGATAAAAGTTTCACGTTAATTTGTACTACAATTTTATAACCAGGCTGTGGCCCAAATTATCTAAATTAAAAGGCAAATATTAAATTTTGGGCAAAATTTCTTCTTTTCTCTTCTCTTTGCTTCTCATTATTATAACTTGCAACATCACACAATATCCACTAATGACGCATTCCGATCTAGCCACTGATCTCTATAAAGGGATAGGCGATTGCTTGAAAATGACAGCTTTTGCTTGGTTCCAATTTAAACGCGCCTGTTTAATTTACGTGACAGTTAACGCTATCTATATTATTAGTTCGAAACCACACCATCGCAACATACCGCAGCCATCAGAGCAAAATGCGAAAATCAAATAGACACAAAATACAATATTAAAAGAGGTCAGTGGATCTAGCACACTGATCATTACCAACACGTATGACAATATTTATAATGATCCCCGCGCCATCTGTCGTCAGCTCTTTCAAACACGTTCATTTGTTTACTAGACATATGCATAATTTGGCATAATTCTTTTGATTTATGCATTTTCTTTGACCTATATATTTACTTTCATTTAAAAATATCTATATGTACATTTAAAAAGATTTTCAGAAATTCAATTCGGATTCTCTAGGAAAAAAGCTCCCTCTTTGAAAAGTACGTCTTTTTCCTGCTGTCTTCGTTCAATGGAGTCCCTGCAACTCTCATATTAAAACAGATTCGTAGTCTCTTCTATAGTAGTATATATTAAATAGGTATCTTAGTGAGTGTCAAAAACAAACTGTTGAATTGCATTCACTGGAAACTTTTTTCTCGGCGCGAAGTATAAGTTTGTGAGTATGTTTTAAAACTAGTCCATAAGAAAAGCTTTATAGCTCCTAGATTAGTTTTAATGCGAAATAAGTACCGTTTGTAATATTTGTATTTATGACTGACACTTTCAAATTTTAAAGGTACTGAAGGTGTCAATGGTAAATAATTTGCTCCTGTCTAAAAATATAGCAATTTTTACTGTTGCTATTTTGTTACCACTTTTTTGTTAAGATTTTTTTGACAAAACTTTGACAAAACTGTTTGACAAAACTGATCGCTCCATCCCTCCCATCCACGTTTTACCATTACATGTTTTTATTATTTTTTATTTTTGCTACTCACAGTTTATTAATATTTTTTATTACATAAAACACATACATCTTATCTTACTAATATTATAAATGAGAATGTTTAGATGGATGGATGTTTGTTTGAAGGTGCCTCAATGGATCTGAATGAAATTTTGCATGGATATAGAACAACTCTGGAAGAACAAATGTCTATGTGTTTTACTAATGAAGTTTTTTTTTATTCCGCACGGACGGAGTCGCGGGCGACAGCTAGTTGGTGAATAATTCAACAACTTATAACTTCAAACGTAACTTATAAATGAATAAAAAACACATGTTATATTTCTGATAAATCAATTAATTTTTAATTTTTCCTTAATAATAATTTATGATAACAAAAACAATTTTTCATGTTAATTTAAAAAAATTAACGATCGCTTTGGTTGTTTACCATCCGTGGTTGTAGGCGACCGGAGCGGCAGCGGTGTAGTACGTCTTGACGGCGGAGTACGCAGGCGCAGCACTATAGGCTACGGGAGCGGCAATCGACGAATAGGTTACAGCTGGTGCGATAGTCTTGGAAATCAATGGTGCACTAGCGTATGTGGCAACCGGAGCAGCGTATGCCTTAGTTACTAATGGGGCGGAAGCATACGCTACGGGAGTGGCGTGTGACGCGATAGACGTATAAGACACGGCGTGAGCCGGCGCAGCATAGGCAGAGAGGGCGGGAGCCGCGACTGCTTTAGTTACCAGAGGAGCAGACGCGTAAGTAGAGACAGCTGGGGCTGCATATGAAACAGCAGGGGCGGCGTACGTGCGAGCAACAACTGGTGCTGCCGCAGCGTAAGTGGAGGCCGCGTACGCCACCGGGGACGACTGTCTAGTGACGGTTTGGTAGGACACTGCCGAGCCGCCGGTATAGGTGGAGTATGTGGGTGCAGCGTACGCCTTAGTGACTATAGGTGCAGCAGCTGCGTACGTGCTGGAGACGACGGGAGCGGCCGCTGCGTAAGTGGCAACGGGAGCGGACAGAGTTTGGTAAGAAACCGAGGGCGCGGCTGCGTATGTCGTGTATGCTGGAGCGGCGGCGATAGTCTTTGTGACGACGGGCGCTGCGGCATAGGTAGCGACAGCTGGCGCAGCGTACGATGCTAGCGCGGGCGCAGAGCTGTATGTAGCAAACGACAGGGGAGCGCCTCCGTGCAGGAGGTTCCCGGCGGATGCGATGCCCGCCACGCACAGAAGCAACGCTACCTGAAAGAGATATTTAACCAATTAAAAATTTATCACTTATTTGAAACCACATTTCACACATGATGAAATCCGTACCTTAGTGTACATGTTTAAGCTGTGTGTTTTGATAACAGAGTGCCTACTAGAGCAATTGCATTCACTTTTATACAACGCCAGAAAACTGGTATCGAATCCTCTAAGTTATCTGACGCAATATACTGCAACGGATTGTCCATTGCAAAATGGTATTTATGATATTAATTGAGAGATTATTTTATCTAATCCGTCGTTTCTAGTCAGCAGCTCCAGCATTTGCAACTGTAACAATGTCATGGTGGCACTCCACCCAGTGTATGCGCCTAAATTAATAAATGTCAAGCTGCAATAGTCCACTTCTATACATGGATTGCGTAGCCGTATAGTTTCATACATTATGATAATAATTAATCGAACTAGAAGCAAAGCATATATGTTTTAGTAATGAAGGCCAGGTAGACTATATCAAATTATCATACTAATCTTACTAATATTATAAATGCGAAAGTTTAGATGGATGGATGGATCGCTGTTTGGTTGAAGGTATCTCCAGAACGGCTCAATGGATCTTGATGAAATTTGGCATAGATGTAGAATGTAGTCTGGAAGAACCCATATGCATAATTTATCAATTTTAAGGCTGTTTTTTTTTATTCTGCGCGGAAGTAGTCGCGGGTGACATCTAGTTATAAATAAGCGAAGGGCTTTACAAAGTAAAAACCCAGCCAATTGATGAGACCTCATACTTTATTTGAGAATGCAGTTGTTGGTGAATTCTCTGAATCCATCGGCTTCCTACACTTTTTATGAACGATATTCACGTGCTTGAAAAGCTAGCGCTATACTACAAACAGGCCCATCGTTGTTACTACATCTTTAATACATATTGTGTTCAAGGAGGGTCTTGAACAAATTTATTAGATTTACTTGAAGACATTTAACAGAAGTTACTGATTTATATGTATATTTTTGGAATTACTGCGTTTGTTACATTATTGCATCATTGCATTGCGAACTAAATACCTATATGAAAAGGCGCTGACTGCAGCCGCCCGTAAACATATTGCAACTGAATCGTTTAAAAACAACTCAAGAACTGAACTCATATATATGAGGCCACATGTTTAAATTTCTTAGTTTAAAACTGTCTCAGATACATTCGAGACCTGGACGAACGAAATATGAAAAGTTATACGAATAATGTTTCGTTAAAAAGTTAAATTAAGTAGAGCAGGATTTACAGGTATATATGTATAGAGCTCCATCACGAAATAGCTTGATGTATTGTTACAATGCCTATTTATTTTGGTCAATGCAGATGAGAAATAGCATTATATCAAAATTAACATTTATGTAATATATATTTAATACTATTTATCCGAATTTAATGCAAATGAGAAATTAAACAAACCTATCTAAACAATTTTACCTTTTAAGGACTGTAATCACTTAGGTACTTATTAAAAAGCATTTGTAGACAACAAACGCATTGTTAGGTAACAAAAGCATTGTTTGTAGCATTGATTTATAAAAAAAAATCATACATAATAAATGACATTCTCAGCCAGTGAAATGTGTTAATTTTTTTTCTCATTTTCATCACATTCGACTATTAATCCTTTCATTTTTTACAATTGTATTTACTTACTGATGTAAGCGCCAGCTTGTTATTTGACAAAATAAAATGAAAGACCAATATTACATTGTCTTGTTTCGTGATCAGAATTCATGATCCGGTTTCATAAATCCCTGAATTTATAATATTGAAAGCAATTTTAAGATCATTTGTGTAATTGCGAAGTACTTCTTGATCTACAACAAAGGCACAATTGTAGAGAGCGGAAGGGATAGTCCCGAAGCGACGGAATCGCGCCGCGACAGATGCTACCCATGTCAAATAATTGCTCAATTCATAAAGCAAATGACTGAGCCAATTAAAGCGATTCTAGTAAGGAAATTGGCTTTATATTTCTCTGTTAAACGTCCCTTTACTCTCATGAATACGGAAATATGGTTAAACAATCTCCAGTAATTTGAACAAAAGAAAACGGACGGAAAAAATACTTTAAAAAATTTATTTCAAAATTTTAGTCTAAATCTTTTTTTTTTATAATGTCATGGTGGTACTATTCTGCTAGTCAAGCCATTTCACTTGATAACCATGTTGTCGTGGATGTACGAATACGATTATGCATATGTTATCTGCCAGTTTTCTTTAAAAACTTGTGACCAATTCTGCATTCATGGCAAAATATTTGGCTGTTTGCAGTTACCGACAACGTCTTTCTAACTTAGTGTATTTTATTATCGCTTCTACTATTTCCTACTTGCACGTGTTGAAGCGGCTTTTATCGGCTATTGCCAATTTCTAAATATTGCAGCTGTGTCTTCAATGAAATCTTCCTTTTTAATATTTTTTAGCACAACAAATCCTGCTAAACATTGACTTGTACTTATAAAAGTATTTCTCATTGGTAAAAAAAAACTGAATCCTTTCTACTATCTCAAATTCACTTTTCTTCGAAATCTTGGGACGTTATACGATCGCGGCACATTTAGTAGCGAGATCTTCATGTACATCATTTATTGCAAATTCCTTGCTTTTACAATTTTGCAAAAGTATTGCATGTAAATCTATTCTTCATTATTTGATATTTACGAGGCGTTAGCCCTCATTTACACAGGCGTTTTTAAGGCCGCGTTAAAACTGGGCGTTGGCGACTCTGGACCGACAAACGCTTTAAAAACAGTCTTGTTCGGTTCTCCCAGAGCTCAAAATTCAACACTGCGCGATAAAAGCGCTCCCATATGAACAAATACATGGAAATGCATTTGTTCTATAATATTTGAACACTTTTTTGGTTTTTTTACGTGTGATAATAGCATACGAATGACGGCTTATTGTCTAGAAGTATAATGTTATCAAATGTGTAAAAATACTACCTGTCGCTTGCGAATCTTTCCGCTCGGATTAAAAAAAACTTAATAAGTACCCTATGTGTTCTTCCAGACTATGTTCTACACCTATGCCAAATTTCATCGAGATCCGTTGAGGCGTTCTGAAGATACATCAAACAAACATCCATCCGTCCCTCTAAACATTTGCATTAGTAAACATTAGTATGATAGTTAAGTAAAGGTTAAAATGTTAAATATACTAATGAAATAATATAACTATAAGTAAAGTTAAAAAGACGCAAATAAAAGAGTTATGATTTAATTATTTTGGTTTATTTCTCATTGTCTATTTTCATTTTATACAGTCAGTCTATTTACAAATTAGAGCAATGGGTTCAGTTTACCAACCATAATTAGCACCGTGACCGCTGTAGGAGACGTGGGAGAGGGCGGGAGCAGCAGAGTATGCGATGGAGGAGCGGAGCACCGGGGCGGCCGCGGCATAGGTGGAGTAGGCGGGGCCAGCGGCGTAGGTGGAGTACGCAGGAGCGGCGGCGTAGGTGGAGTACGCAGGAGCGGCGGCGTAGGTGGAGTACGCAGGAGCGGCGGCGTAGGTGGAGTACGAGGGAGCGGCGTACGCAGAAACAGCGGGAGCGTAGGCCCTAGCGACGACGGGGGTGCCATGCGCGGTTTGGGTGCTGTAGGAAGAGTAGGAGGTGGCGGCGGGCGCGGCGATAGTGCGGGTGGCGTAAGCCGCTACTGCTGGCGCGGTGTAGGCGGCCACGGCGGGAGCGGCGTAGGTGCGGGCGGCGTACGCAGCGACGGCTGGGGCGGCGATGGTGCGTGTGGCGTAGCTGGCCACAGCTGGAGCGGCGATGGTGCGGGCAGCGTAGGTCGCTACAGCGGGGGCGGCAGCGTAGGTGGCAATGGGAGATCCGTGCGAGGTCTGAGTGGAGTACGAGGACACGGAGGAGACGGCAGGAGTGATGGTCC
>DWHV01000124.1:0-15417 GCA_018248035.1 Papilio joanae | reverse complement strand
TGAGAATCGGTCAAGCCGTTTCGGAGGAGTACGGGAACGAAAACTGTGACACGAGAATTTTATATATTAGATTATTACGGGAACACCAAAAAAATAATGTATAGCTTTATTTACTCTATACTTTTTATAACTGAAACTTGTTGTTTTATATATCTTTTAGAAGAAACATTACACAAAGCTTTTCGAATAATAACATAAAATATACAGACTAAAATGACACAATGAAATGGAGTCGACATCGACCTACCCTCCGACACTTATTATCTTAAGGTCATTCAACACAAGCGATTCGTGTTCGCACGTACGCCGCTTTTTATTATTTCGTATTGTTCCTTTTGAAAATAAATCGGCGCTTGGGTTGCGTGCGTTGTATATGTATTTTGCATGAGAAAGCGCTACTTCGCCCGGGGCCGGCAAAAAGGTGCGTGATTTTTGTTGGATATATACAGAGAATTTATGAGTGTAGCATGTCATTATTATTATTAGATAACCTATGCTAAAATCGACTTCTAAATAATGGTAATAACTAAAGATATATGGCACCATGCGATCTGTTTACCTCCACACCTTGCAACTCCTATGTATATCAGAAAAGGTGAACACATAAATGACTAAGTAATTAGTTATTACTACAAAACAACACCAGAGTTATCTTTTTTATTTTTCTATAATATTTATAAAATAGTCAAAAACATTAATTTTGAAGTTATTTATTAATTTACTGCGAATATCAGCTGTCGAATTATTATTTTGCATTATCCAAAGTGATTAATGTTGCCGTCAATGTAACACGCTCGATTTAAATACTTAAACAGGCGTTTTACAATTGGTCTTGAATCAAGATAGCTCATCAATGGTGTTTGTTTTATGTTAATATTATACGAGTAGACAATTACATTTTCTTTCAATGGAGTCTGTTAAATCCGACCTCTCGTGGACAAACGATTTTCAATTGTTTTGTGCCATTAAAATGTTCGTTTTACGAGATTCACCGCAAACCGTATTATTTGGTAATCGTCGATAATCCTGGAATTGGGCCTTTTGTTTGTTGTTTACAAAACTAAAATACTCCTTCAATTTTAGGTTATATGATTTCTTACATTAAAAATTCTTCCATGTAAAAATAACTCTGCATATATTATATTTTATGTATTAAATTTAATTATGCAATTTTAAATACCTCAACGTAATGCTTTATTCAGCGATAAGATGAAAAATACACAAGCCAATATATCATGTTATTTTTCAGTTCCTTTGTTTATTCGACACACACTCCAAAGTTCATAATAAAGCTCTCAAGGAACTCGCCTTTAATAAACTTAAAATAGAAAGGTTACTATAATTCCTTTGGGATATCATCGCTGGATTGTATTTACTTCTTCTGTCTTTCTTACCTGTTGTCTTAGTACGAAGTAATATTTTATTTTTGTAAGCCTCCGTCAGTTAATAGGTCCTCCAGGAAGGGAAAATAATATTTTCCTTCACACGAACCAATGGGGACTTACAAGAGGAAAGAGGAAAGATAACTCCTTTGAGGCCAAGCTGAGAGGTTTAGGAGAAATGAAGCGAAGAGAAGCTCGTCCCTTGCGCTCTAACGTTATTCTGTTGCCTTCACTTTACTAAATAAACCTGTCGTGCTTTTGTTTAAATAAGTTGACTCAAATAATTTCACACGTTTGCTTGTTGAAGTATTGAAGTTTTGTAGAAACAAAACTTTAAAATGTTTTTACAAAATGTTTTGTAGTACGATACCCATTTCGTACAATAAACTGAATAATGTCAAAAATATCCAAAACTGATTTTTTTACCAAATTAAGGAATTACTGTTGTTTTGAGCCAAATTGGTATACTATGCGATAATTTGGTATACTATGCGCCAAATTGGTATACTATGCGATAATTTGGTATACTATGCGCCAAATTGGTATACTATGCGCCAAATTGGTATACTATGCGCCAAATTGGTATACTATGCGCCAAATTGGTATACTATGCGACAAATTGGTATATTATTTGAAAAAGGCGTCAGACAATCGACCACGAATGACATATGAGTAATTTAATAAAAAAAAATCTAAAAAAAAAACATTTTCAAAATACATGAATCGTAGCATCGTTAGCATGTTAGATCTACGTAGACTAATTATATCGTAGCATTGCAAATTCCGCCGACTATTGTTCTTGTTATGATTGATATGCTAATCATCAAGTAGGTAACTTATTATTCTGTCAGTCTGTATACACCTTGGTAATCACTTAATAGTAGCTTTCTACAGTCGCTGACGTGCAACTCACTGAAGGAATTCCGCTGTACTCGGCACGAAACATCAGAACACCTTAACCACTGTCTGTGGAATAAAGAAACAATAATGAACGATTCATGAGTCAAAATTATAGAATACGTAGATAAAAAAGTGATACCGGACTAAGAAGTTTGGTTGATTGTTTTTATATTCTGTAATATTGAATTTTTATAGACATAAATTAAAGGCCAACTTATAGTTTCTTATTTAATTTTATGAAGTAAAAAACAAGTACCTTATAATTAATTTTCTAAATTAACCTATAAGTGTTAGTTAAAGCCCGAATAGAAACCTGTATAAGGACCTTTCTTTATTTCAAAGAAAAAGAAAACCTCTTACGGTTGATTCATCTTCAACGTTCTTATAAAAGGCTGACAAGATATTATGTTATGTTTGATGCTCTCTAATTAATCAAAGTAAAAACATAATAATTAGATTGCTAGTATTTCCAAAGATATCACCATTATATTATTCCTGTGTGATATTTCAAAAGCGAATATTTTCCATTTAATAGGTAACTTTGAAGGCAACTATTTGGAACATACGCAAATTAGCGGGTCCCACTTAACTCTGCGATGCCAATTACTTATTCCGCGACAAAGGCAGAGATAAAGTTTTGTATGTCGTAGTTTAGTTAGTTTCATTGGGTTTCAATCACAAATTGAAAATGTTCAGTGAACTATATATTTGAATGTAAGCAAAATTTTATATAGATTACTTAATAAGTTAGCATTTCTCTGTTGAATAAATGAAAAAAAAAATAGTTTTTATTTGAGGCCAGTTACTAAAAAAATAAGTATGATTTGCAATTAATATGCAAAGAATCAACCAATATTCATTAAATTAATATGTATCTATGTCTTAAAGTAAGTTACTACGTTTTCCCGCCATTTTTTATTATAAACCAATTAATTTTCTGTTAATATAAAATTTATATTCTACGCTACTAAAACCTTGCTCCATTCGATAGTAAATTTCGTAATGAAATTTAGGCTATCATTATCATTTAAAAATTCATTAACCTTATTACACTTATCGATTGGGGCCGCTTATTAAATTTACCTGCAACGCGGCACAAAGCCTTTTAGTTATTTAGCGATTTAATTACATAAATATAAAATAATTAACACTACAGGGACAAGGTTATAACACGAAACCCCAACTGCGATACGATCGAGGATTTCGGTTTTCTTTAACATCAACTTAATTACGTTTATGTTTCGTTTATGATAAGACTCTTGTTGAGATTTTTATGATTAAACCTCTAATAGTATTGAATAAATTTAAATTTACGTATACTATATCAATAAAAGATTGGATGTATGAAAAAATAGGTATTATAATTGTGGTAGTTAATCCTAAAGTAACTTAAAGATATACCACGATTTTTTTTGGTATCGGGGGGTGGGGGGAATCTTCGAAAGATACCCTGGATATCCTATAAATTAAAACTTATATTCATATTTGTTTCCTTTTTCAGATTTAGGTCAGATTGGTCTTTCTGTAGTTTAGTGAATAGTAGTGTCGAGATAGATTTTAAATACAGCGATGAAAGATAAATGCGAGACTAGCCGCATGAATATGAACGTCTTTTATGTACCGCGAATGAATCTTATCAAATCCGTTGACCATGATCTCTTAAAAGTAATCTTTGTGTGTTACGAAAATGATATTTTGCTTACATTTAATATACTAAAGCACACTGGTAGCCGATATATATGCATGCGTAGATATTTTTACTATTAAAAAAAAGCTAGAGAGGTGTGACAGGATCACACCAAATAGACATTAGTGATTTTTGCCAACTCCTCTGTGTCATGGTCGTATTATTTGTATTAATATTTTACTAAATAAATTAAAATGTCAAAGAGTAAATACTAGTAGACTAAATATACGAAGATAAGAGAGAATAAGAAAATGACTCTGAGAACTTTGTTGTTCTTTGGTATACATAAAAGATGTATTAATATTGTTGATGAAATTTAAAATTATTCTTCTATTAGACAAGCAACCTATAGACCATTGGTGATAAAAGGTAATCAGTATTTCGTACTCTTATATTCATAGTTGAAAATTAAATTTGAAAGTCGTGAAAGTAACAAATTGTTCTTTTATAACTGACAAAAAAAAAACAATTTAAGTTGCACGAAAAAAGGCATTTTGTCTTATTTTTTTAGCCTTTGTAGCGTGAGGTAATACAATTTCTTTGGTATTTATATTTGTAAGTATTAAAACCTAGGAAATCTATAATGTAGATGAGAACAGTATCAATTTGTAAATATAAATCATCAAAATTCCAGAGAAAATAATATTTTATCGTTTGATACAGAATTTAACTTGCGATCTTTATTGGAATAATAAGTTTGAATTTAATCATAGCCAATGCGTCAAAACGAGAAAAATATTAATAGTATATTCCCGAGAAAGATATTACAACGAAAGGAATTCAAATATTCCTCCTTCACATTGAATCTTCGGAATGAATTATTAACACTCAAATGAAAATCGGCATCATGTTGGAAACCGATTGGTTTACGTGAAAGTCTTTACGTCAAATTTATGTTCGCTTTCATGTTGATGATATTAATGCCTCGCTACGTTTGTAATCCCATTCGTATCGTTTATGACGTATTGTTAATGCTCGTGCTTACTTTCAATATGCCATCTGAACGTAATATTATATCGACATGCCGTAACAAATTTGAAATAATGAATACGTATATTTTTCAATTAATCTTAATAATATTATAAATGCGAATGTTTGGATATATGGATGGATGGATGTTTGTTTGAAGTTGTCTCCGGAGCGGCTCAACGGACCTTGATGATGAAATTTGGCACAGATGTACGAGTAGAACATAGTCAGGAAGAACACATAGACTACGCATTAAGTTTTTTTTTTATTTCGCGCGGACGGAGTCGCGGGTGAAAGCTAGGTATTCATATTTTTATTGTTCTTGATTTTAACAGTCATCTATCACATCGTAAGACACATGTAACAACTATTAGTGTCTTGATAAATGTTTCAATCATTAAGTGAACGAAAACCTCTTCTTTGTTAAACTACGCTAAACGTTGCCATTCTTTTGTTTTAAATACAAAAATTACCAAAACAAGAGTAATAATTCAATGCAATCATTACACGAATTATACAGAAAACATTTGAAAATAAACTATCTATGCTAGAAATTAGTTGAATTTACAAAGCAAGTTATATGACAACCTGCGTGTCTAAAGCTAGTGGCATTAGGCAATGACATCATAAGTCCCTTATTCACTTAATCTCACTCGTACAGTCCTCGAAACTTCCTCATCTATCTCGCAAGTCTACAAAATATTTATTTGCCAAAACTTACGGATAAATTTAGTATCTATACTAATGTTATAAATAGGATTTGTTTGTAGAAAGTTCTTTCATTGTCGGGAAGCTTCACAATCCCGGGTGTTACAGGCTATATTTTTTTTACAAATTTCGTTATGTTTTTTTTTTTAATTCCGTGTGGACGTAGTCGTGGGCAATAGCTATGTTGGAATAAAAATATGTCAAATTAAATTAAATTTTTAAACATTATCGTAGTACGTAATTTGTAATTCTATAATTTTCATCCTCCATGCTTGAAAGTATTTTTTATTTTAATTTCTAAATTTAAATTAACCAAAAAGTACTGTTTTAAAATATTTTTAATACTAACAAAAATATATTTGTAGTAATATCATACCAAAAACCTAGTATTGTTTTTTTGTTAGTATTCTGTTACACGACTACGAGTAAATAATTTTTTCTTGTTCGTAATTCGCACGCAACTTGCGCTAATGTTCAGATATTTTCAAAGTTGAACTATTGAATTTACTTGTGGAATAAAGCAGCCGGTACCGCACGAGTTGAACACGCTGTATTACCCCGCCCTTATTAACACATGGTACATAGTATGTGTATTAAGCGGAACACATATTGAACTTTATAATCTTACGTTTCAATTATGAATTTAAATTAAAACGTACTGACCAATGTCATTTAAATGGTGAAATTTAGAACAACTAAAGATACTTCATCCTAAAGTGCTAAGTAAAATGCCATTTACTAAGGTTTAATTTTTCCAAACGCATATTAAAACAAACTGAAAAAAGTGTTATTTTTTTACATTGTCTTAAGTGCTTTCAACATAAATCAGTGAACTCTAAAGATTACAATCTGTGAAAACGCTTTGTGTTTTTACCTTTGTGATTTAAGATAAGAATGAATGTAAAGACGTTGAAGGTTATTCAAAACGAACCGAGCCTTTTGTTCCTTATAAATATTAATTTGTTATTCATTTCTACGACAAATATGGCGCTCAATTTATTAAATCGATTTCTAAATTAGAAAACAAATTGTCACGAAGCAATTATTAAAATAGACAGAAGGAAGAATGAAGTAAACATGAATCGAAAACAGTGAAGGAATTATTTGTTAAAATTATTTAGATAATTTGAATTCCATATTATAATTTTGTCTGCTGGTAATTTCTAACTTGTACCATAGTCTAAACGTTTAAGCTGTGACATTAACATGCCGCATATTCTGCTCTATCATGAATATTTATATCGGCGCCGCATCAATGTGCTGTGATATTTAGCGTTCGTATATATCTACGGCTCTAGATGTTTGTGTTTCATTGTTATTCCTTCTTCGTGAGGATCAAGTTGATTCCGTCGCATAATACATTAACAGTAAGACACATAGGACACCTACAGATGTTTGATTAGTGGCTACTATTAACATTTTGTAACCTTAAGTTGATTTATGTTTAGTAACAATAAAGCAAATACCTACAATAATTGTATAACAAAATTATTATAAAACATATAAAAATTCTTTATTCATATTTACAATATTTTTTCTCCCTAAACTAAGAGTTACTTTTAATTATCTGAATATTTGGGTGACATGCGGTTGCGATTTTTTTTGTTCAAGTATCAAGAAGGCTTATTACCAAAACCGTAAACTCATGACCAATCATGATCCGATTTAAGCAAAGAACATTTGCAACGTCGGATGGTTCAGCAAAAATTGACGAGCGATTTCGTTCCCTTGGGAGACGAGAAAAGTTAATAGATTACATTAATTAACCCGTTCACTGGACCGGGTGATTGTAGCTCAGGCCAAAGAAGAAAAAAAGTGACAATTCGTCGTTGCCGTGATTTTTTGGTGCGCGATTTTACCTGATATAACATGTTACATTTCTATGATATGTTTTCGTAGTTCAGTTTACAAGCAAAATTTTTATTTTGTGAATAAGCCGGATAATAAATGAAAAATATCAAAAGATTATCACTTCGATATTAAGGATTGCATACAGGTCCATTGAGTGGCTTTTAAATTCCTTAATGTAACTTGGTATAAAAAGTCACTGATAAAATAATGTAAGAAAAAAAAACTCTCTAATCATTTGACTTGTTATACTCAATCTCTACTTCAAACACATTTCCCTGAAGGATTTCAGTTATAATAAAAATTGTCCTTACGTTGTATTTTTACAATTTTCTCTTTGCCTGCTACATTTTACGTTCCCTCAGCGACCTATTGTTTCTACCCTGAATTATACTGGCCCCTGGCTTTTATTGTCATTTTTAATGGAAAGAACTTTTTTAGACTCCCTTCCAATTGTCCATTTGTAATTCACTTCAGTTATAATAGAAAAACTTGTAAAGGGTTGAAATCAGTCATCATAAACCTTCCCGTGTCCCTCCGGAGGGTCGGCACTGTATATACTACTCTTCCATACATCTCTATCAGCCTTACATCTAGGCTAACATCAGTGAGGTTGTTAATAAAAAATTTAAACACTCTTTCCATCTAAATTACTACTAGTTACGATTACTAAAATGTTACTAATGTATGTGCTCTCCGGACAGTGCTTTAACTTAAATTCCAATAATAAATTGTTGAAATTTACAAAATTGTATTAAAATTATATGACATATTCGGGTCGCGTATCACGATACGGATAATGTTCTTCAAAGGAATATAGCAATTTGGTATGTTCGCCTCCTGCGTCATCGATCTGGTGTAACAATTCAAGCGTTACGTGCTCCTCGCAAACATTCCCCAGGCTCCCCTCGCGGCACGTAGCGTATGTGCCCCTTATAAGAAACAGATCGCAAATTGTTACACTCCGTCAAAACTACACTCTAAATAGATTCACAAATATTTCTGTACAAAAAATGCTGTTTAATAATAATTATTGGGAAATTAGAAAAACTAGACAAAACCACAAAAGTTTAGTTAAACTATAAGCAATTTTTTTTTTTGTTATAAACCATTTTTAAGCTTATTTCAAATTGTATGCTTATTAGTTAGTTTATATAGCTTATTTCAAAATGTATATTTCCAAGTTTAATAAAAGCAATCATATTAATCTATATATATAAAAGAAAGTCGTGTTAGTTACACTATTTATAACTCAAGAACGGCTGAATCGATTTGACTGAAAATTGGCTGGCAGGTAGCTTAGAACCAGGAAACGGACGGATAATTTTTACCCCGTTTTCTATTTTTTATTCCGCGCGGACGGAATCGCGGGTAAAAGCTAGTTTGTTATAAATGGACTACGTAAAATTTACATTTATATTCTTGATATTTAGAAATGTAAATTTCGTTACAGGAAAAAATGTCTGTGATGAGAAATTCTTGTTAAACCGAGGACATTTGCAGAACATGAATTCCATAATTCTAATAACTATAGCAAATATCCAAGTTATATAACAAAGCAATATTCAATAACAACAAAATAGCTTTGGCAAGTAATATGTCTTTTCAACAACGCTACTATCGTCAGCTCAAAACAATTGTCTATCTTGCGTCACGTACGAGGGAACAGTTGTTTCCAATGTTTGCTCGTAAAACTTGTTCGTACGTTTTACCGACACAAGAAAATTTTGTTCCGCGTTTTACAAACAGTTATTTTATATGACTTCAAGAAATATTAAACTTCAAAACAGACCTTATATCGAAATGGATGCCAGATTAGCAAGATTTTGTTCAATAATATTTTATACAGAAGTAGTATAATTTTTTAAAATTTTATGTCATAAAAGGTAATTTCATTAAACAAAACAAAAAACATGTTGTACAACCTTGATAACAAGGGCTAAGTAACTTTCATCTATGTAGAACGTAAAGTTGTAAACAACTTACGACCATAAAGTCGGTGAAAATCATTACATCTACATTTATGACAGTTTTTTTTTTTTTTAAATAAAGCTCTATACAAAAGTAATTAAGAGAACTGTATACACTTAATAAACAGGAAATTCTTTCAAAGACTCGTCAGCGTTAAGAAAAATCCTTTGATATATTGGGTCGTTATTCGCGCCATCTCCTTTGTCGGGGACTTGGATTGTTAATCGGGCCATTTGTCACGATCATGCTTGGAATTCAGTGCAAAGGTACGATTCAAATTTTGTGAACAATTTTGTTCTCAAATCGCAAGATTGTCAACGAGTCGTCGTTCAAAATATATCTGTTGGAATTTATGAAATAATTGAGACATTATAATTTTATTAAGCTTCATATTTACATTTTCATAGAACTGTTTGGAATGAATCTTTATATTTAAAACTAGTAAATAATTCTACGAGTACATCCAATGCGAGACGTGGTTATAACATCATTCCGTGCAGGAATGCTCTGTACGCTAGCAAATTATTAGGTTAACGGAACGGATCATATTGAGGAGGGCAAGTGTGATAAATGAACATAAATTTAGACCCTACTAGTGTGTATACAGTTCAGATGGAAGTTAAGTACTTACTGAATAATTAGTTCATCAATTCTCAATTAGGATAAGATTTTAAAAGTATTACAGTTTTATTATTATTACTGATAGGCCACATGAGCAGCGTTGTGTGACGTCAAATGAACAATCGACCGATGGAATAGATACCTTATGGAATCGAAATCGAAAAGAACCTTTTATGTCACTACTTCAAATCTAAACTTCAGCTAGTACCAAGCAAAATGATTGATTAGGTGAAAAAGGTCTTGTAAAAGTTGTCATTTTTGTGAGAAATGAGAGATAGAAACACAATTTTTTTGTAACTTTGTGGAATATTTAGACACTAGTATTGGAGGTCTTCTTTCTCATAAGTAAGGTGTTCAACAGGTCTCCGGCAGGGGTGCTGGAGCGTTAGGGCGGAGTCCCTCGACGCGGTCAATTTGTCAGCGGTGGCGGGCGGCGACGCGACGTTGCCGTGTGATACCCGCTCGCCGCAACCACCCGACGCACTGCTTCTAGTCGTCTGGTATAAAGACGATGTTCCAATTTATAGGTAAGTGTTGCAACTAGCATTTAGCTCTACGCAGTATTGTTACTAGCAAAAAATTATAGTAAGAGATATAAACAATAAAGCAACAAAAGAAAGTTTTTTTTTTTTACATATCTAATTCACATTTAGCAACTGTAAGCGCCCACCAAAGTGTAACAAATTGTTTTACTTTTTATTACCATAAAATTAGCTGCCGTTCAATCGAGACTTAGGTACGAACGAATTGAGTAGGTGACTTTTAAATACACGCTGCGCTGTGTATACATTTGTACACACTACGCTGTGTATATATTTCGTTTGTTACAAATAATGATCAGAATTCGATATCAAATGTGAAGTATCGCAGATGTCATCATCCGCCGCAGCCGCACTGAATTATTCATAACGACTTCGTGTACGTTTCATTGTTGCATCCCAAGATGTGTTTGTGAAGAAAGCATGTGCATTATATGTGTAATTTTCTATTTTCAACATAACTTTCATTCAAAGTTATGTATCAAATTCGTAATTTTTAAAAACATCTCACTCCTTATACGACTAATACAATAGAAATTGATAAATACTTCCAGATCATTTGATTTCTATAAATCACTAGCTGTCGACCGCGACTCCGTCCGCGCGCTGTTAAAAAAAAATGAAAAATAGATGTAGGCCGATTCTCAGACCTACTGAATATGCTCACAAAATTTTCGGAGTTTCGGAGGAGTACGGTGACGAAAACTGCGACACGAGAATTTTTTATATTAGATAACAAATCATTATATTTCTTTACGATGCAGCTTATTTTACTGTCAATCACGTTATGAATCAATAGTTTGTTTTTTCAACTTAAACAATTTCATATCTTTGTCACGATTGTTGATGCAAAGATACTCTACCAGACACCGACACGTATGGATTTGTAGGAACAACACACTACCAGATACCGACGCGACGTACGTATGGATTTGTATATACAAAGGACTATTAAAGTCTCCTGCAAAAAAAGAGAATCTTCATTTGTCTTCTATCTTCTAGAGTGTTTTGCTTTTATAAAATGTATTAGCAGACTCGAATAATGTAAGTTAAATGCGCCGCAGTATTCTGTTAGCATTTGTGAACGCAATTTCATTAGTACTGTTTAGGTATTCTACTTTAATGCTTGTACCGCTCGAGTAAATATTTGAATCTTAGCTGACGCGAAGCTTCATAACTTTCTACCCTTGTAACTGTTTTGAAATATTCATTAATGACTGAGTTTTAATAAAGTTCTGTTTCTTTGAAAGTATTAAGTATGAGATAAGAATAATAATGAAACTCTTACCCTGCGTTGATTAACGCGATAGCTATGTAAAATATTACTTGGATGATATTTAGTTGACATCAAATTATTCTTTTGCTTGCTTTCAAATTAAGTTTATACTACAAAATAAGCACGTTGCTATTAAAGCAGATTGTTTCTTAGTTTTATAATAAACAATTTTACTTTGTAGTGAAAAATTAATTTTAATTAAATATAAAATTACCTTTAATTAGTTTAATTGAACACATTAAGTAAATCGGACACTGATACCTTTTCATTTTGCTGATTCTGGGAAGCTTTTTTCATGAACATTGTAAGTCTTTAAATTTTAAGAATTTTTAATATTACGAGAAATAGTAACGTTCTATGAATAACTCAAAGGAATTGTTCAGGTATCTTCGTTTAATTCACGAGAAAATTTTAGTATATAACTAGTACTAGTATATCAAGGTTAAACTTTACGGTTTTAAATCACTAAAGCTTTTTCTAACAGTTACATTCGGAACGTTCAATTAATGGCTTAGATAAAAATTTATCGAAATGAATATTTTTTTTAAATGGCAACATTTTTGCCATTGTAATTTTGGACAGATTTATTTGATTCGGTCCGGAATTCCAAAAAGAACTATTATACAACTGTAATATAATACATATGTCTCAATTTATGTCGCGTATCTCAATACTTTTTGTTTTTATAGAATGGACGAGAATTTCGGTGATTTTTGACTTGCAAAAAATAACATTAATTACGTAGCGCAATATTTTGTACATCTTTTAAAAAATAAAACTTTGAAAATATTACATCTTTAAAAATATTATTTACCGTTTGAGTTTAACTTAAAAGTACAGATAAATAAGTTTGTGTGAAGATATAAAATGGTTGAAACTTTGTGTGAAGTTTCAGAAAGTTACTATCTTGTACAAAATGTTGGTGTAAGTAAAATAAAGTTCAACACAAAATGTCACAGTGTAAAAATCAGCTTTTTAAAACATATTAAAATATTGTTTGCTGATTTAGAATGGTTTTTGTGAATAATATAAATTTCATAGAAAAACAATAAACTACTGGTATATAAAAACCTTATTCAAACCTGTTTCTGTTGCTAGTGTCTAAATAACTCTACAACTATAACCTAGACTAGAAATATTATATATGGATGGCATGGATTTTTTTTTAAATATTACCACAATATATTTAGATTTCATTCTTTCATTCAGACTTGGAAAAATTTATGAGACAAGGCCCAAAGTGTTTGGGTAATGCCTCAGGTGATGTTTATGATCAGGACTTTAATTCATATCTTACTAATTTTATAAAAGCGAATATTTAGATGAGTGAATGGATGGATGTTTGTTAGAAGGTATGTCCAAAATGGCTCAAGGTATCTCAATAAAATTTTGTATAGTTGTAAAGCATAGTTTGGAAGAACACAAACATAGGCTATTTTTGATCCTGGAAATAGTTACGGTTCCCGTGATTTACATATTTACTCGATGCATCCGCAACGGTTCCACACATCTTATTGAAATTTGGCACAGATATAGAATAAAGTCTCGAGAAACACATAAAAATCCTTTTATCCCTTTTGTTAATTTTGCACACAAAGTCGCGGGCAAATGCTAATATTAGGTAAAAGAAGCTTTGAAATTACATATTAACTTGTTTGACTATAGTTAAAACAAATTTTGTGGAGTAAAAACACAAAAATCAACTCTACAAACCATTTTTCATATCAAAGTAACACGTTTTTCTGTGTTACCTATCAGTTTAATGTCAAACAACACACGGTCGGTTTATCTCGTGACGTCATAAGATTCATGACTGAATCACGCACAAGCACAAAAAATGTGTGCATATTTTATACAACGTTCAGTGGGTCTACACAAATATTTGTGACAATCGCCTTCGTATCGTCATCGTCAACTATGTCAAAATTAGAATGAGATTTTAGTTGTAAGTTACGCCCGATAAGGGGCGCTACACAAATTTTAATACAAATTTTGTCGATAACGATACTATAGGACCTCTGACGCTTATTTATTATGCATGATCGTTTGGCTGTCGCTAAATTAAACGAATGCTACATACCTATAAAGGTGTAATGAAGTTTATTTGATATGTTTTAAAAACATTGTTCGACATGTTTGTTTTAAATAGTTTATAAATAATTATAGATCATAATTACACGATTTAACCAGTATGTAATAAGCGTTGAAAAGCATAGTTATAAATTAATTTTCTATGCTTCATTACATAATGTTATTTTATAAGTATAGTAAAAAGTTAATAAATCGAATAATGTGACATACTTTAATTAAATGCACTAATTAATTTATACAGACGCGTAATTTATTTCAGTATTCAAATATTATTATTAAATATATTATTCATTATTTTTGATCCCCATTAAGAGAGCAAATTAAACAACACTAATAACTTTTCTTTCGTTCTTAATAAACCTAAGCCATCGAAATGTTATGGCGTTCTGCCAAAAGTGGTTATTTAAATTTTATTAATGTTATAAATTCGAATGTTAAGATAGATGGATGTTTGTTTAAAAGTATCTGTAGAACAGCTCAACGGATCTTGATATAATTTGGCACAGATGTAGAACATAATCTGGAACACATAGGCTACTTATTACGTTTTTTTTTTTTTATTCCGCGCGGATTGAGTTGTGGGCGACAGCTAGTATTTAAAATAACTTCATAAAGTTTTATTAATATTATGGCAATGAGATATTTTGTGAGGCGTAGATTAAATTATTTCAATATTGGCTGGCATTCAATTTCAAAAACCGTTTCTTATTGTTGTTGTTGCTTTCCAGTGATAAGGAATTTATAGAACTTTGCAATAATGTCACGGTTTTCGAAGATAATTTTAAGTAGGTATTCGATTTACCATTTTTTGATGTTGACTGTACTTCGATATTATACAATTCTTTATTAAAATCGGAAAATTTAGAAAGGCTACGAGAGTAAAGTAATACCGAAGAAAGTATGGATGGATTAAATAATAATTTGATACTAAGTTGTGAAAGCTTCTTTATTATCAAAGTGGGTAATGTTTTTCACATATATGTAATACTAGCTGTCGCCCGCAACTCTGTCCGCGAGGAATTAAAACAAACTTAATAAGAAGCCTATGTGTTCTTCCAGGCTATGTTCTACATCTGTGCCAAATTTCATCAAGATCCGTTGAGCCGTTCCGGAGATACCTTCAAACAAACATCCACCCATCCATCCATCTAAACATTTGCATTTATAATATTAGTTAGAAGTAAGATTACTTCCATAATTACTTGATATTAGAAAATAATATTATGTAGGTACCGATTTTGACGAGTGAGGTGTCCTTAGAAATATCTTTTTCCTCGCAGTGTCAATTTAAAATAAAATAAAATAAAAAGGGTACAATTTTACTCATTTTTTTTATTACTAGCTGTCGCCCGCGACTCCGTCCGCGCGGAATAAAAATAGAAAACGGGGTAAAAATTATCCTATGTCCGTTTCCTGGTTCTAAGC
>DWHV01000123.1:0-15427 GCA_018248035.1 Papilio joanae | reverse complement strand
GAGCGACCTCTAGGTGAGGAGATTGGTAGTTAAAAGGTCGAGAATTACACCAGGAGTGGCTATCCAATATCCATACCATTGCTATAGTTTACATTTAGTCATATCGCGGACCTTTGTATTACTACGCCTTAATATTTTTATTATACACGATATCGTGATATATGTTTTAAACTATCTGAAATAAAACTATTATCTTAAATCATTTAAACGAAAATAGTCTAAAAGAATTAATTAAAAACATCTATAAAAAATTACGAATCGACCTTACTTCATAAAATCATTTCAGTCGTTCAGTCTACCAGTAGTAGTACCTCCAGATAAAACTATTGATAAACAAGCAAATTATATACATTCAAAACATGTACATACTCGCGAAAAAAAATATTTACTTGTCAGTCGAGTAATAAAAATTACAATATTATGTAAAACAGTGTTCTAATTAATCTACATAAGTATAACAGGGGCGTATGTTTAATACGAATTATAAATAAATATACTCCGGAACAGCTATAATACATAATATTTTATAAGGTGTGGTAATTACGATGGAGTATACCTCTACAAGCGTATTAACACCACGCACAAATGCTATGCCCGGGGGCATAAACAATTAAATTTGATTGAGATTCAAGTAATACCATTTATATGAATGTCGACATGTTTTACTGGCGGCATATCTCGCCTTGTTATTTTAATAGATTAAAATTAGTCTAGAATTTAAGAAAATATTTTTTTGACCAAGGAAGAATTTGCAAGCTTTTGACTTCAGTGTAAGTGTACACTGTACATTTTTAATGATAATTATAATTTGAGAAGATATTAAATCTCTTTCAAGTAATTAAAATGGAAGTAGAGCTTTAATAAAGTTACAGCCCTTTGCAATTTTTTATAGTAAATTTAATTATTTCTGTAATTCCTAAAATTTTTATGATAACGTCAATAATAATATAGGTCAACAAAATATGTTCTTAACGGTGTTTATCGTAAAAACTAGCTTTCATCCGCGACTTCATCCGCGCGTAATTAAAAAAAAACACTTTTCTAGTGGCCTATGTGTTCTTCCACATTATCAACAGAGACTAGGAAGAAATGTTTTGTAAATATCAGACATCAGACTATAGGTAAAAGTACCAATGGAATGCTTTAACCATACTTCAGTACCACAAATACCTTAATACGTAGCAGTAATAAGTATTGTGGACATACCTCAATCTAACAATCGTTACTTTTCGATCTACAACAGTTATTAGTTACTTGTACTTAATTGTTTTGTAAACAATTTTTATGCATATTTTATGACACCTGATTACCGAAGTGCTAACCGTTTTAATGTACTTAAATTATGTATCAAATCAATTCCAATCAATTCAAGTGTAAAATGTCATGTAATTGCAATAGATAATTTGTTCAAAAATGTAATTATTTCTACCGAGATAAGTTAATCACACGATTATTGACAGACTGGACTGCTTAAAAATACTTAGTTTTATTAGCACATATATTGGCTGTACAAACCTGTGTTATTACTGAAACTGGACGGTTTTTTTTGTCTACATGTAACTCGACTTCACCTTTACATTTTATGATGATGTTTACGGTGAAGTTTTTCATCATCTTCACCTTTTCTGAATATAAAAAAATGTTAATAAAATAATACAAATTATTCGTACATAGATTTTGTCTCGAGAAAAATGCGTTGTAGTTTTTATATGGGTCTAACGCAATCCGCTGCCGTCACACCTTTATGGACGCGTTGGTTAAAATTGTTACTTTTAACCTCGTTTCTATAACCTCCAAATGTTAAGTGTTTTGTTGCAAATGCGTAATTGAAGTAAATCGATACATATTTTAATTGTGCAACTTGTTATACATTTTTTTCTAATATGATTCAGAATATCCGAGAAAATAATTCTTAAATATAACTAAACGCTTTAGATTAATCAGTTTAAGATTAATTTACATATTTATGGAGTGCTATAAACTATTTATAGGTTGAAATTTGCTTTGAGTTTAAGTAAATTAACACAAGTGGACAGATAATATAAATTTTATTAAAATTTAAGTATTCCTTACTGTTAAAGATCTGTCAAAGGAGGTTCAATTCAAATCCGAAGTTTAGTTACAAAATAAGTTTTGTACAAACCACAAATAACTGAATATCACTGATTGGTGTCGTATTGAATTATGCAGATATGTTAAAAACATATCAAAATTATACAAGGTTTAATATAAAAAAAGTCAGTGACGTCACATAACATAAAATTAGATTGAGTGCACGAATAGGATTATTCATGACTAGCAGTTACACGAAAAAATAACTATTAATAGATATAGCCTATGTTACTCGGCGATAGTGTAGATTCCAGACAGTGAAAAAATTTTTCAAATCGCTCCAATACTTTCGGACCCTATTCAATGCAAACAATCAAATCTTTCCTCTTTAGTATATTAGTATAGATAAATAATGTAATTAATTTTAAAAAAAAACAGCAGGTTTTTGAAATTAATAATTTATTTTATACATAGGCATTGCTTCGATGGTCAAAAGTTAGATACTTACATAACTACTCGTATATGACATAAAAATGATAATTGACATTATAAATGTATTGGTTTTTAAGATAATGTATCACCGAATGTAGGTCATGTATTATACGAACACAATCTTAATTTCCATATCGATTACTAGCTATAATGATAAAGTAGCTGTCGCCCGCAACTCCGTCCACGGGGATTAAAAAAACTTAGTAGCCTATGTGTTCTTCCGGACTATGTACATCTGTGCCAAATTTCATCGAGATTCATTGAGCTGTTTAGTAGATTCCTTCATACATCCATATTTTCGCATTTATAATATTATTAAGATTGTCGTGAACTATACTACACTCAATGGTGGACACAAATATATGTATGTTAGTTAAAAAATCTAGTGTCAGGTACCATATTTATTTATTTAATTGGTACGATCAAACATATAATGTTTTTATTGGCACTGCACAGTTCACTGATACTATTAAAATTGCATGCAATTAATATAAAATATACATTAATAGAAATTAAATACAATTAATATATATTAATAATAAAAAAGGTATAGTTTTCATTTAATATCAACTGATAGCTTTAACATAAAGCACTACAACCTTTCCTACAAATTCTATAACGAATTCAATAACTAAGATAAAATAGAAATAGGTGGATATAGAATTTTCCTCTACTATATCCTCTCCTTACGATTTCGTATTAATATTAAGCTCTAAAAATGTTTTTCTTTTTTAATTAAGACATTAAGTAACAAATGTGTAGTGTTTACGCTTTATTCGCATGAACTCAACCTTCCGCATTTTTATGAACAAGTTACTAAAATTGGTGTGGATTTCTTAAATGTCACAGTCTAATACCGCTGACAGAATGATGTATGAATATACTATTATATTTAAATTTGCCACAAGATACAGCAATTAGAGTATACGAGAACTTAATATTGCACTGGTTTTCTGTCCTTCGGTAAGGAACATTTAATTAATTTTATTGACGGTATATGTAGGGTTGTCACCGGCCAATAAATGCGACGGCTACACAAATCTTACTCATACATGTGCTCATCATCAACCTGCCCTTATCCCTATGAAGGGTCGGCACAGTTATGTTCTTCCATACATCTATATCGTTCATATCTGAATTCACCCTCGTCTTACGCGTATCCTCTTTCACAAAATCCATCCATACTTTCTTTGGTCTTCCTCTACCTCTATAGCCAACCACATTCAATCGCATTACTTATTTTAATGTAAGATATATATAGATTTTTAGTTTAATACTCATTCAAATATATAATTCTCGCCACAATCGGTCCTGCCGTTTCGGTGTTCATCCGAAACAAACGCGGATTTGCGGAGAGAGAAACAGACAAACAGACACATTCTTTTTTGTTATTAAATACAGACTCAAATTTTATTAATCGTATGTAGATAGACGGATGAAATATTTAATGTTGCGAGGTTTATCTAGCAATTAGCATTCCAGTGTCGCGTGGGATGCGCTCCACTGGTTCGGCTGCGGCAAGGAGTTGCAAATCGACAACTATCTTCATACTTGCGGATAATTGCCGTCAGTTTCCTTTCCTCAAACAGATCGTTATCAATTTCAATTTTTTCGGCATTTCCTTAATTTTTTGTAGTATTCCGAGGGTTGGCAGCACTTTATTTTCACGTCAGACTGTCTGTTTCTACTGCAATGAAATTTATATTGACACATGTCATCTCTCACAATGTCTTTGAAAAAAACAGAGACAGCAATACATTAATAATGAACTTTTTAACAATTTAAAAAAGGGTTAAAAGTATCTCCTGTATTACTCGAGGCTATTTTCTACATCTGCGCCTAGTATCAATAAAATGTGTGGAACTGTTCCGGAGTTACGAAGTAAATATTTAAATCAAACGTATCCCACGGGAACCGTATACATTTCCCAGATCATTGGTAGGCTAACTAAGAACACATCTTTCAGACTGTGTTCTACATATATACCAAATTTAATCGAGATCTATCACCTGTTCTGGAGATACCTTCTTCCCACACATTCAAACATTCATCCATCCATACATTCAAACTTCGCATTTAAAATATTACTAGTAGTGACTGCGACTCCGTGTGCGCGGAATTAAATTGAATACTTGATTAGTAGCTTATGTGTTCTTCCTGACTGTGTTCTACATATGTGCCGAATTTCATCAAGATCCGTTGAGCCGTTACGGAGATACCTTCAAACAAACATCCATCAATCTATATATAATTTCGCTTTTAAATTATTAGTAAGGAAAGAAGTAAGCTAGTGTTGTAGAATATTTATACAGTGCCTTTTTATGATGGTCGAAAAGAAAACGCAAAATTACACTTACAAAAAAAATACGTTACAAATTCCAAATGTCTATCTCGAGGCTATCTATTAAATTGCGAAATATCGTTTGAAAAATCTAAGCGAGTTATTAAAAACGTAATATTATAATGCTTTGTAAGAAATAAATTAACACATAATGCAAAACAATTACGCACAACCCTGGCGGATGTGTTTGTCAAGTGTTAGTACAAAATTTTTAATTGAACCGGTCTTTCGTCATTTACTTACAAGGCGTTTGAGTGAATACAATGTTCAACTTGTAGGTTTTTTTAGAGGAAAGTGACAGCTCTTTTATCTATCAATTATATCATGAATTAGCATGAACAAAGAAAATGTTTTCTACTTCGTCATTTAACTATAAAAATATCGTTGTATTTTTCGACAAATCTCTTTCTACTAAAAAAAAAAACTGTAAATACGTGAGAAATAATTTTACTAAACATTGTTGTCAAAATACGAAACAAATTCGTAGAATTGTAGTTTAATTACTAACTTACATTGTATTGCTATGCAATTGCTTCATATTTCATTGGTTGTTCTGACACCCACCTAGACATCGCAGCGTCCGGTCTCACGAATTTCATTTCATACTATTATTAATTCTGATGTCCCTAATAATCTTGAATGAAATTGTTATAAATACTAATTAATTAGAATTCTTAAGGTGAAGGTTAACATCAAGAGAAAGTTAACAAACGGTTTATTTAAATACTAAGCATGTTATACTTTGTCATGCGATGATCCTCTAATCATCGTTGTAAAAATGTTCACATCAACAGAGGTGAAATGCTAACATTCTCATAAATTATGCTTTCATCTATCTGAAAAACCTTTTTTTATTGGCAATGTTTTTGCAATGTCTGTTAGATGTCTTTTGGCTTTCGAATTATAATTAACATGTTTAATTTCATCTTTAATATCTGATAATAGAAGCTAAGATATACTTTACCACATAGACTACTTACGAACTGATAATTAATAGAAATACAACGCCCACTTTCTATTTCATCTAACTCCATTTATTCAACAATTATAATATGAATTAACATCAATCAATCGTGTAATTATCTATGGATCAAACAGAATGTATTTATTTATATAATTATAATGTCGGCTGACAAATAAAAAGATTTTGTTGTACGCAATAATGACAATGCGTTTATATCAATGGTTGTATTATTGCATGCCTCATTTATAATATATAGGGTAAGTGCTATGAAAACACAATGCGCCATAGACACACCGCACCCACTTGGCAAATGAGTGTACTGTCGTTGACAAAATTGCTTTGAAATTTTTTGTTACATTTGAGAAATATTATATCCACAATGTAAACATTTGTTTTGCGGGTCGTTTAGTAAACTTGTTATCAATTATCAATAATTAAGTATAAGTGCCCGACTGTACAACATGGGAAACTTCGGGGAAGAACAATGGGTTTAGTTTTTTGGCTACGTGAGGTCACCATCGAATGAACATATTATGTATATTGAAACCTAAAATCATGCAAACTTCTTTACACGCCAGTTATTTTATATCTTTAAATACACATGTATTTAATAAAAAGTTAAGTAAGATATTGTTTTTATAAATTCCATTTAATATTAGTTGATAATTATAATATAGGATGGTTTTAATTGGCGCGATCAGGCGTACCAATTAAATTACCTTAACATATAAGGCACAGTAATGACTAACACCAATTGCATTGCATTTATTGATGAATTTTTTATCACAAGACTTGGGTATTATTTTACGATACCAAAGAATTGGGACAAAATAAGTATGGATTGTTAAATTTAATCTTAAAATGTGAAATTAGTACTTACAATTTTATCACCTAAAAATGAATAAAAGATAATACTAAATCCTGCTGAGTTTTAAAATATTTCTCCTCTTGTTTTTCTAAATAATTTCCGACAAGATATCAGATCCGGTGGGCATAAGTCAAACTAAATTATGACAGCTCACTAGCGCCGTCCGGACAACGTTAATAAAGATAATTTTATACTGTAGCTATCATGGCAATTTTTACAGGAGGTAGTAACTGCGACAGCAGCGCCTCCCTTACTATAACAATATGTTCTCAGTGCATCTGCAACACTTATTATTTATTGCAGACGTGTAGTGGCCTTATTACATGAACCTATTTTCTTTCTTTCTCTATAAAAAAACAAACAAACTAATGAACCAGATCAAGTGCTAGTCCCGTTACCAATTTGGTCTGAAATCATTGAAGCGTCTAGACTTTAGATTAATGTTAAGCGCATTTTGTGAAACTTTACTCTGAACTAAATTAATGAAGACAGCGGGGTGCCGTTTTATTCAAAGCGTGGATAACATTCTGTAAAAATTATAATATCTTTTGCTTGTAGTGCCTGTGCCTGAATAGTCTAGAACTATTTTTAACACATTTTAACAACAATTTTATCTTTCTTCATTTCTCTGACTATGAAATAGTATACATTTTTGAAATTACCTATATATCGAAGTTTCACAGTAAATATGTTACATTATGTACATTTATATTTTAAAGTGTTTTTCCGTTATTTGTTAGTTGTTTGTAGACATACCCACGCCAATCTTATTAATATTATAAATGCGAATGTCTAGATGGATAGATGGATGTTTGTCAGAAAGTATCTCCAGAACGGCACAATGGATCTCAATGAAATTTGGCACAGATGTAGAACATAGTCTGGAAGAACACATAGGCGACTTATTACTTTTTTTTAATTCTACGCGGAGTTAGCTGGCGACAGCTAGTATTTGTATAAAATCGATCATAAGATACGACGATTTTACCTTACAATCAATTGGTGTACAACGAAGGAGGTTTCATTGGTAATTAAGTCGTTACACTCCTTGTTACACCGAGTTTAACAAATCGAACTTGTCAATGTTACAAATACCAATATCGAGGTCCGTTTGTTAGTTTTTATGGTATATAGTTTAGAACGTGATATTAATAATACATTAATCTATAAATTCCTTATAAGAAATATATAAAAAGGTCGATTACAACTTAATATAGTAAAATACACAAGAGATTTATTATTTATACTAGCATTTGACAGCGACTCCGTCAGCGTTGAATTTAAAAAAAAACCAAATTTGTAGCCTATATGTTCTTCCAGACTATGTTCTAACATAGTCTGGAAGAACATGTAGACATCTATACGAAATTTCAGTGATTTCCATGCAGCCGTTCTGAAGAAACCTTCTACCAAACATGCATTTATCCATACATCCTAACATTCACATTTATATTACTAGTAATATACTAACATTTGCCTGTGACTTGGTTTTTTTAGACACCACTACTTTATTATTATGCCTTCTTAAGATGTTGCACAAGTGTATGAAATTAAACATTATAATTATGAAGTAATGGCAACATACTTTTTGTTATACGTCATACACGTTTTACTAACCATAACATTTCTAATTTTCATGTTAATTTAACTTTATTCATCCTTGTTTAAATAGCAGGGCCAATTAATAATTCTCATTTCACGATTATCCGTCAAATTGAAATGAAATATCGATGTTTTACGTGCGATCTTTAGTGTTCCATACCTCGAAAGGAAAAAACGGAACCCCTATAGGATCACTTTGTTTAATGTAACCTAATTTTTTCTCAAATCACATGTTTGATTTAATAATCACGTACCTTGTTTAACATATTTATGAATATTTGTTTTAAAAATTTTTAAACCACAGTTTTTGCATTATTTTGACTAACCGTCGGTTTCTGAGAACAAAACGTATTATTGTGTCTGTTTTGTCAAAGAAAATGACAAGGATGACGATATGTCTTATACAGAGATTTCAGACAAGCACTAATTTTGCTTAGCGAGTAAATTTTAAACGCGTCGTTTTAATTTTTTAAATCTTTCTCATTGAACACTTGTGTGGGCGATGTTACAAGATTCGCTATCAAAGACAAAGCATTATTGAAGTTATTGGTTCACTGATAATATACAGTTGTGCAACAAACAAACACCACCTTTCCATTGTTATATACAACTTAACATTATTTATGTTAGAGCTTTTAATTAGGTACCCAATCAGACGTTTAAAGCATGTAATGTTTCCCGTCGGGCCGATTGATCGGTACTCTCGTCAATCAATCAGACCAATGGGAACATTTTTTTTGATTCTTAAAAAAATCTTATTGAACTGATTGAACGGTAGGCTCAACGGGAAACGCTAGAGTCATATGTATAACTTTTTCATATAACCTTCATATCGAGATTTGAATATAAATTGCAGTCCTAGTTTTTAGCTTAGAATTTGATATATACTTAGCCTAACGGTTTGACAAATGATTAACACTTAACACACAAGCCAGGCAAATGGTTTGTCTAGCCTCTTGTGCTTAGATTAATCCAAAAAGGTTTAGGAGTTTATTTTTTCTTACACGTTTACAATAGTTCGGTTCATGTTGTGCGAGAAAAGATTTTAAGCGGTTTGCGTGTTGTTTAGTGTTACCCCACAGTAAATTACTAAATAAACCCTTGCTAACGGCCCGGTTTCGGCGCAATTTTACAATTTACAATAAACACAGGGCTGACAAAATTAACTTTTGTAGTTATTATTAATTTTACCTTCACGATTTTCGGACAAAAGTATATATCTGACTGATTTTAGTTTTTAAATATTGATCAAATAGAAATCATGTTTGTTTAAAACATATAGAATAATTCTAGTTTGTATGTTTGTAACGTAAAGATTAAGGTTATGTGCTTTATTTTCTTTTAAATATATTTAATTCGGATGTTAATGTTAATTTAATGTTGATTTTAAGAAGCAATCTAGTACATATATTATCAGCCAATCTTATAGGTACTTTTTAGAGAACTTTTATTTCTAGATATTCTTTATTAGACCATTTTAAATCTTAAATTATTCAAACTTTCGTGAGACATTATCACTAACTTATATAGAAACGGCTTAGCCATTTTAAATCTTATTAGTATGTTGCTCCGTATTAAGCGTACGAGTACGCTAATACGTGTGAAAAAGTATTACCATTTTCTGTTTCATTCTAATTAATTATATAATCTACGCTGATAATACTGACACAATTTCTCAACCACTAAATCAATACTGTTTTGATGTGCCTAAGTGCCACTCATAGTTTGGTTTTTGTATGAAAAATCGACACCAGGCGACTGTTTGGCTAACCATTGAATGTCTGTGCAGTTTAATTATTTCTTAATTTTTCCCTCCTTAGTATAAGCTAACAAAGATTTTTTGGCGAAATAAATGAGGGCGCACCTTGAAAAAATAAAAAACTCTTGAAGTTCTTCTATGCAAAGTCTTCGACATCTAATGATTAGATAATAAAATATGGGGAATAAATTAAATACGTCTATAAATGCCAACCCTGACAAAAGATAACGAGTATTGGAACAAGAACGCGGCGATACAGGGTGTGGCCCACCTGTATTATGGACAGAAACGATAGGTATGTTCCAATTTCAAATGTAGAATAATTAAGTCAAGGAAGGTTTATTGCTATCAAATAAATCTAAATCGTTTGTTTTAATATCCTTTATACAGTGTGTCCGGATTTAATGCGACAATAGACAAATTTTCGATCAAGGAATCTGTGGTGTGTAGACACTTTTTAGCTGTATTTTTTTAGATAATGCTACAAATTTTTCTACTAGCTATACTTTTTTTAAATTTAAAAACTTACCTTCATCATAAAACTAGTCTAGACACTGAAAACTTCTTTCAATCTAGATATTAATTCACATAAATTTATATCTAGATCAGACAATCTCAATTTAGATGTGTAACAAAGCTTTATTTTTCATAATTATTCATAGTTTAACCAGTATTACTGTGAATAAACAGTTTGCGGTGAGTCAGCCGTGAGACGGTTGAGGTCTTGAACTCTAGTTGGTCTGTTTGACCCCACGACTTGCGGTTACACCTACATATTAGTCATTCAATACCACCAATGAAATTGATATTTGATAGACTTTAAGTCCTTTAGAAATTATCACAACAAACCTAAACCAACCTATAATCAGAAAGATAATAAAAGTAAATTGGATGAGCTTGCCGTTAGTGATTATTAATTTCAGTAGTTTATTTATGCTCATGGACAATCGAATCTTAGAACTGAAAAGGAGAACTGAAAAAGGGAGAAAGCTCTATAAGCGAGAGACATTGTTCGGTCCCAACACACGACATTTAAGTGGCAATGCTGTGAGAGCAAAGGGGCCTGCTTAAAACCAGCGCAGGGAGGGCCGATGTCGTCCCTGTATCACCTGAGCTGGCCACCTTTTGCCACGTTCTTAATCTTTTTTTTTAAATATTAGTTCATAACTTTCTTTATGTGGCAATAAACGTTTATTGTTCTCTTCTGTTCTGTTCTGTTCTCTTCTCTTCTGTTTTCTTCTATTATCTTCTGTTATCTTCTGTACTGTTCTCTTCTCTTCTGTTCTGTTCTGGTCTGTCATGTTCTCTTCTCTTCTATTCTGGTCCCTTCTGTTCTCTTCTGTTTTGTCTGTTCTTTTCTGTTCTGTTCTGTTCTCATCTGTTCTGATCTCTTCTCTTCACTTCTCTTCGCGAGAATCTCGGGATAGAGAGAAATCTATAAGCGTGAAAAATATCGCGGTCCTTAGACTCTCGCTTATACAGGTTGGACTGTATTTTTCTAAAAAAAACAAAAACAGATCATTACAATTGGATTTTATAGATCGAGTGGTTTATAGTATTTGTCACTCCTTACCTCTTAAGCTTGGCAAAAAACTATACAACTTGGCCAAATTTATTAGACGCAAGTTCCATCAAATTCGTTTATAAAGCCTATGGTTATTTTTTTCTTAAAGGATAGTTTAAAGCTTTCAAACATTTTGAAAGTTTTTATGGAATGTTAAAATTGTGGTCGATATTTTTACTTATAAAGTAATTTTGTAGGCTATTTCACTAAATTTACCACCGTAGAAGTCATATTGAAGTGGGTACAGTCGCTACGACCAACTCTGCAGGGAAACGTTTACTTTAATGTAAAAATAAAATAAACAAGTTAATCACAATACCGATGATGTATGTATCAGTGACAAAATTATGTTATTTTTATTGCATATGTGAACATTTTATGTGACAATTAAATGAATTTCAGCAATTCCGATTATTGTTATTACCTAGTATTTTTTCCACTAAAGACGTTTTGAAATTCAACGTTTTCCGATTAGAATGGTCGACAGTTACATAAGTCGTAATGTAATCCTTTTATTTGTAATCCCACGACGAATTGATCTGAATAATCCAAGAAATAGTACGAACAAAAAATATCCAACAAAAGACATTTTAATTATCAATGACAGTGCGCAGACTTCGCCTACAATTTTTCGCTAAGATTAGGACTGACTAATAATAAAAACCTCTCGATCTTTAGTGCGCCAAGACGCACTTTTTTATCTAACTCGAATAGATTCAAAATTCTCGGATTAATAAATGATAAGATGAACTCCTTGAATAACTGAATAGCAAAATATATGTAATTTATGTAATGAAACAGTGTATGGAAAACACAATTCTTGGTTTGAGTATCGTTGGCCGTTCAAATTATATATCAGTGTATTTCAATGCTATCAATTTAATCTTGATCCATGTTATAAAGACACGAAGACCTTTCGGTGTGCACCATATTTTGACCTTTCACACCACACCTTCAAACCTTAAGCAGTAAACATTTATTCACTCTGTATAAATCTCATCGCTAACAGGACAATGTAGGGCTGCCTTACTTAATTATTTTTCTTTTTTATTTAAAAGGCTTTAACAGTGAATATAATATTTGTTTCATTGAAAAGGCATTCAATTCTCTGTACTTGAAAAACATATGTTTTCAGTCTTCCTGTATAAACTTATGGAATATTTTTGGCTTCAAAGACTACGGAATCTCACTTTGTAATGTGTAAAATAATTTAAAAAGTGCATGGAAACGACACATTTACAAAACTTGTTTCTTAAAAGATACTGAAATGTCCGTTACTAAACATCACAGATAAGCAAAATTAAAAATGTTTATTACAGATTGAACAAGAGTTGAACACGGAGCTCGGGTAATTACTCTTTGTTTATAGATCTCACGTTCCTATTTGTCAGATAAAGTTTAGGTTATTAAGGAATCGTGTATGTTTGTTGCTGAGTCTTTTGTAATGTCTAACAATACGCGTCAATAGGCGTTATAATGTTTTCACGTCTGTTAAACTCTTTAAATTACCACTTGTTTTAGATATTGAATTATAGAGTAATGTAATTTTTAAGGAATAACTTAATTCAGTAGTCTGCTGTTTTTATATTGACGAATGTTGCAGTTGCTTTGCCATTGCAGTGTTTGCGTAACAAAGAGTAGGGTACAAACAAGAAAAACGTGAAGCATCTCGCTCCACTGGATGAAATCGTGTACATTAAATAAAAGTTTCAATGCGCCTCAAAATTTACATTTGCAAAATTTCATACACGATATTGTGCTAGTAGTATTTGAACGGCAATATTTATTTATTTTAGGAAAACAGATAATAAAAGTTTTTTTATGTTGGAAATCATTATTATTAATATTTATATTTTCAATTTATAATTATATTAATTTTTGGTTATAATTTACTAATTCATTCACCTGTAACTGTAAATGATCTCTTTTACAAAGATTTAGTAAAATTGCTATTAATGTTTCAAAGGTCTTACTTTTCGATAATTTCTACATAGCAAAACAATAAATTGTTAAGATAAATTAATAAAGATAGAAATTCTTACGATCGAATTCACTGAGGATGATGTAAATTGTGTATTATACAAACGAATGTTTTAGTTATCACGGCGTACCTTTTTATTTGTGTTTAGATTTTGAGTAATATTACGATGAAAAACATAAAACTTATCTTTAGTGAATTTACAGAAAAATATGTAATTTAATTACTTTAACAACAAAATCAAGTAATTTTCGAACCGCAGAATTTAAAGTATAACTACGTGTACGTAGGTATAGAATTCTAAGGAAAATGGTGTAACAAAAAAGGTAAAAATTATTAGTCGAAGTAAATGCACATCGTGGTCTCATTTGTTACAAAAAAAAATCCAGATCAATGTAATTAGGTCGAATGCAAATGCATACGGGCGTTGGATTCCAAATGTCGAGAGAACATTGTGACTACGCGTTATGAATTAAGACTGTGTGTACTTTAAAATACCTTTTTACATCCTTAACAACGGGCAAAAAGCCAGCAAAATTATTCTGAGGATAATAATGTTTTCTCTTGGCCACTTTTACAGTTGTTTTTTTTTTATTTGTATAGTATTTTGTCAACATAAAAGTAAACAAACAATTCAATTTGATTTTTAAAATAGCGAATTTGATGTCGTATTGTTTTTTTTGTAAAACGTTTTTTTCGATATTCATCAAATTAATTTCTTGTTATCACATCACAGTTTGATCAGACGTGAGAATTCATATAAGAATGACTGTCTTTTTTCCTAACCCATAATAGTGACTCACTGTTGTATGTATAGATGTCACTGAGTGTACACTTCAATGGGCCTAGCACGAATATTTGTTACAAACGCCTTAGTATCGTCATCGTCAATTATGACAAAATTATTGTGAGATTTGGTGTACTTATCTGTTCTGGATTGAAACGCGTTATTAAAATTTGTTTGATTTTTTTTAGATGATGTATATACAGTCTTTTTCGTGTTTTTATTTTTAATTATTATAGGCAGACAGTAGAGTAGTTTTTAATTATAGTTAGGGAGGAGTGGCGGCGCCTCGTAAAGCGGGTCACCGATATTTGATGACCACGACCAGTCAAATTAACAAAATATATTATATAAAATATAGTATATATACCACCGGCTGCGGAATCCCATAACTCAAGCAACCAGTGGTGAGGGCTACATAAACAGGAACCACCTTATAATAATAATTATTATTATTACTTTACGCCCGATACGCTGCACAAATTTTAATTCAAATTTTTTCGATGACGATACGATGGCGATTGTCATAAATATTCGTGCTAGTCCCACAGTATAGTTATTACACACTTAAAGATCGATGCCTGTGGGTTTTTCCGACAGGATATCTCAGAAATTTTTGTCGTCACTAGAGTTATACGGCATCGTTATGATAACATCGTGTTGCGACTTTATTAAATTGACTGACGTATGATGTAACAATAAGTTAATTTTTTTTGTGGTTGTGAAGTATTTCCTTAGAATTATGGTTACGAGGAATATTTGGAATTAAAAAAGAGGATGTCAACTTTGTTGGTTCGGTATTGAAGGAATGAAGTCTATCCTTAGGTAACATCGGCTATATTTATTAATAGATTTTTAAATTATTATAATTTTATATAAATAATACTATGAAAAAGACCGAAGAGTCAAAACATAATAGAAGTGTCCCGTAAATGTTGAATTTTTACTGTCAATGAGAAAAGGTTGGAACAATAAATTAAAGTCTATAGACAAATGAATGGTTACGTATATATATATATATAT
>DWHV01000122.1:0-15472 GCA_018248035.1 Papilio joanae | reverse complement strand
TAGTAAAGGGATCAATGAACTACCTATGAGATGGCAAAAGTGCATAGAAAATAATGGTTCATACTTTGATTAATTAAATATATTATATAAAAAAATATTCGACTTTTTGTTCCTCCCATACAAAACGCCAATTTCATATGTAAGGACCTAATATGAATAAAAGACTTTGTTTACAAAATTCATAATGTAACGACGTTCGATTGACATTATTATAATAGATATGAAATCGAAATTTGAAAAAAGTTAAGCAACTGTATTAGCGGGGACTTTTGGATTTATTCAGTTAAACATAAGGGAACCTTGCACCCAATCGGGTACACTTGCCACAAATAAAACGCTCTATATAGAGCCACGCTTTAAGGATAGCCAATCAGGACACTAAGTAAAAAAAAATCTACTCTTAAAAATAACCTAGCGCGTCAGTTTGAGACAGGATGAGTTAATTGCATGCAGAAAAGTCAGGTTATCAAATATCTGTCAATTTTTATGCTACATAAGGAAATAGCAGATTCACAAAGTTACAAAAGAAAAAACGCCACCTCGACGTCATCGAGCGGGATGAGCGTTGAAATGCAGCCTTTACTGAATGTAATAAATTCACCCTCTCTTAAACCGACGCGCTTCAATATTTATAACAACCAACTTCTTTTACCTCGTATTGTGACTATTGTTGTTTTTTGTTGTATGTGGAATTTCATTTGTGATAGGAGTACATGATTGTGTGCAAGGTTCCTCCCTGTTGTTTATCTGTCTCGCTCGAGTAAATCCTAAAATTACCGCTTTATTTTATGGTCGCCGTTACAAAGTTACGTTATTTAATTTTGAAAAAGTGTTAAATGTAGCCTATTAAAGTGACTCTGCAATTACAAATTGTTCTTATTAATTCCGAAGTTAATTATATTTAAAATATAAATAATGATCACCTTGTGTTTTTTGAGTTATTTCTTACATTTCATTTAGAGGTATCTAAGTTGATATGCTAAAAAAATGTTATATACTAAACGACGAAAGAATATGCTAAATGACTAAAAATCTGCCAAATTTAGCAGGAAATATGCTAAATTGGCAATACAACCAGTATTGCCAATTTATCATATACGGTTTTCAAGTAGGGATGTGAAAACATAACAAAAGTCGATTTTTTTAAAAATCGATTAGAAAAATTATACGTTTAAATCGTTTTTAAAGTGCTATCGATAAGATGTTTGACTAGTAATGGGCAGATGATAAAAACTCAAAAATATTAACTAGTTTTTATCCGAAAAAACATGTTTTACCCATTTTTATCGGATATTTATCCAAAGCAATGGATATTTATGTTTTTGCGAATCTAATATTTATTTTATTGTCAAGCATTGTACCAAAACAGACGTATTTCTAATTGCACCCTACCCCGGGCTCCTATTATCCCTTTGTTTTCGCCTAGGACCGAGTATATAATTCTTATATAAAATTCTTTATCTGAGGTTTTCGCTTATCCTGCCCCCACTCCCATTATGCCCATGCCGAGCAGCAGTGTTGCCAATTTAGTATATGCTAAATTTGGCAGATTTTCAGTCAGTTTAGCATATTTTTTCGTCGTTTAGCATATAGCATTTTTTTAGCATATCAACTTAGATACCTCTAAATTAAATTTAAGAATGAACTGATTTGATGATTTACACTTATTCAAGAAAACACGAGGTGATCATTATGTATTTTGATGTGAAACATCTATAGGCTCACTTGTAAACCGAATTGTTGGCGTGGCGACGCTTGCCGTGGTGACGGGTCGCCACGCTATACTGAGGTATTTTAATTATTTAATTATTTTAAATATAAATAACTTCGGCATTAATAACAACAATTAGCTATAGCAGCCAGCCAGCCACTTTAAGAGGCCATATTTAACACTTTATCAAAAGTCAACAACAGCCATAAAATATTAGTCATTTTTTGGAGTTAGACCTATTTGGTAGGGGTAGGTAAAGCGGTTATTTTAGGATTTACTCGAGCGAGGCAGGAAGGCAGGAACCTTGCACACAATCAAGTACTCCTATCACAAATTTACCACATATAAAGCCGCGCTTTTAAGGTAGTCGGTCACAATACAAGGTAAAAGAAGTCGATTGTTATAAATATTGAAGCGTGTCAGATTAAGGTAGGGTGAATTTATTACATTCAGTAAAGGCATTTCAACGCTCATCCCGCTCAATAACTTCGAGGTGGCGTTTTTTCCTTTTTTATCTTTGTGACTCTGCAATTTCCTTATGGACCATGAAAATTAACAGATATTTGAAAAGTAGACTTTTCTGTATGCAATTAAGTCACCTGTAGTTTCCTGATTACCTGCTACCCTAAAAGCGTTAGAATTTTCATAGCGGGAATATCTGGACATCTATTACCCCTAGGGGTTATATTTGGACTACTCGGATGGACTAACCCGGGTAGTCCTACGTAAATCCAGTCTCTATCTGTATATTTTGTAATAATTTTGATCAAAAATTTACATTTCCCTATTTAACATTTTATTTTAGCACTTTTTTTAAAAACTAGCATATTTTAACAGCCTTTTAGCACATTTTGAAGTACCGGAGGTGGCAACAGTGATTTTAAATATTCTTTGGTCCTTGTGGGTTGTGGGACTATAAGTTTGAATTTTTCGAAAAAACAGGTAACAGGTATACTAAAAACGAAGAAAAAGAAAATGGGTATTGCATTTAGAGATTTAGATAAAAAATCAATAGACGATAGTGATACTGATTTCAGTGATGAAAGTAGGGAAATTGATGGTTTTGGTTAGTTTCAGTAAACTTAATATTTATCCATTTAATTTTTTTGTTACTTGACCAATGCCTAATTTTTAAATTATGGTCATTGTTTATTTATAGTTATCATTGTTAAAATAGAAATCTTTTGTTTAAAAATGTTAGTACTTGTGTTATTCGTAAACATCATTGTTACTAACATTGACATTACTGAAGTCATAACAAACTGATTTTCAACAAAATAACTAGAAAATATTACCCATATATTAACTCATCGCTATAAAATCTTTAAACTCCAGATGGTATGGAAACTGACGATGATGAAGAAGGCGAGACATCAAATATGGAACAAGCAGAAAATGAAACAATCGGATCCAATAGTGAGTTAGATCAAAGTGATGATGAAGAGGATGAAGTGATCAAAGCTATCAAAGCAGAGAAATCTAAACCAAGGGATCATCCACCTGCAATAACCTGTGAAGATTTTATTGTTGATATATCTTTTAGCCCATCTAACAATTTAATCGCTTTAGCAAACATAATGGGTGATGTATTATTGTATGAATATAATAATGATGAAAACAAATTGTTGAACACTTTGGAATTACATGTTAAGGCTTGTAGAGATGTAGAATTCAATGAAGGTGGTGATATTATTTTTACAGCAGGAAAAGTAAGTTAACTAGATTTTTTTTGTATAAATGAGTTTTAATTTTTGTCACATTTAAAATGGAGCATTGAGAGTAAAAATTATTAGTAATTAACAATAGTGTATTTGGCTTACTTGAGATGATTAATATTCTTTTTAATATTGCATATCTTGTTTTTATATTTTCAGGACAAAGCAATTATTGCTACTGATGTAGAAACTGGAAAATTAAAATGTTGTTTTGAAAATGCGCATGAAGAACCAGTTTACAAGTTGGTATGTTTAGAAAACAACAAATTTGTAACAGGTAAATTTATGTACAAAAATAAAAAACTACTTTTATAATACAAGAGTCAAAGTATAATGAAACTGCAGAGAAAAACCTCTTGCCATCTTCAACTACAGTTTGTCTATTTCATGATTAGTTTGTCAAACTAATCAGTAGGGATAGGTTGAGTAAAATTGGAATGAATCTTATTCATTTGCGATGGTTATCCTTATAGAGATTGGAATCAATATTGTTTTTGAATAACCATACAAATTAATTTGTTTCTTTTTCTTTTTTTTTACCTTTGGATATTAAAATGTATACAGAAGAGAATTAAAGTGCATACTATTAATTATTTATAGGTGATGATGGAGGAACTGTTAAACTGTGGGATCTCAGAAAACCTGATCCATGTATGAGCATAAAAATTGGCGATGAACATGTTTCCGACATGATAACAAATGAATCTGAAAAATATTTAGTTTGCGCAGGTGGTGACGGAGTTCTAACATCTATAGATTTAAAAGGCAGGTATGTAAATAATTATTAGTGATGGAAATAATTACTATTAATGCTTATAATACATATTTGGAATAGGTAAGTTAGAATCACTTTTATTATATTAAAAATGCCAAACTTTAGATGGATGGATGATTATATGTAATGGTTCAACGGATCTTGATGAAATTTGGCATGTTCAACATAGTCTGGACAAAGACGTATTAATTTTTTTTTCTAACTCCGCGCTGACGGAGTCGCGGTTGACAGCTAGTACTTTATAAATATTTTATAATTGCAATGATTTGATTAACAGTTTTTACATGCTCAACATCTCCAACTTTCCTAGTGATTTCAATCTCAGGTCACAGGTCATACTAGACAATACTGCTGCAACAAATTATCAACGAAAATTACTTATTAGAAAATAAATGTAAAAATTGTGTCACTGTCTTTTGTTTCAGTAAAATATACACAACCTCAGAAGACTATGATTCAGAGCTAACATGTATGGGACTTTTCCGCTCAGAAACTAAATTATTGGTAGGATCATCAAAAGGAAAACTCTACCTTTTTAATTGGAAAGAATTTGGTCTGCACAGTGATGAGTATGTGGGACAGAAACATTCACTACAATGTATGGTTCCAGTTACACAAAATATTGTTGTGACATCAGGAGAAGATGGAATTTTAAGAGCAGCACATATGTTTCCTCAAAGACAATTGGGAATAGTCGGCCAACACAGCTTGCCTGTCGAATGCCTGGATATTAGTCATGATGGACAGTACATAGCATCTTGTTCTCACAATAATGATGTGAAATTTTGGAATATTTCTTACTTTGAAACAATTGATTCGCTTATTGATGTAAATCATAAACAAAATAAGAAAAAGGATATGAGCAACAATCTACCTTCAAGTAGCGTAAAAAATGCTTCGGATTTTTTTTCGGGTCTTATGTAATTTTATTTTTTTTTTGTAAAAATATGTGTACATATTAAGTCTTTTAATATGCCATGTTTATGTTTTTTAGCTGTTCAATTATCAAAAGGAAAAAACTTATTATACTTGAATATGTTAAAAACTTTAAATCAAATAAATTATTTTGTTTTGCCATAAGGCAGTTTATTTTTTATGCTAGAGAAATTCCTACGAGAGTTAATTTGTGACAGTGGGAAATACAGAGGTATACACTTTACAAGTAAGCAGCATTTAATTTTATTTTTAATGCATTACATTATGATCAACAAAATAATACTTTTTGTTAGTAAATAAAACAACTATGTTATAGTTCTTCATGTTTAATCTTTTTTGGACTTGGGAATGACCAAAATTCTGAAGGTAAACCTTTGACATCTCTTTCTCTTTTCGCAAATGCCGAGTATGAGGAGACACAATTCCCAATAAAATAGTTAGCTTGGCCTAATATAGCTAAATCTAAATGAGGGTTTGACTCTTCCAATTTTACAATACTGACATCAAACTTTCGTAAAGCTAACTTAAAGTCATCAATTAAGTGATTTGAATCTGAAGCTACAAAAATATATTTTATGTCATTTAACTTTTTCAATGCTCGTTTTACTTGTCTGAAAAAAAAGTATAATTTTAGAATATAATTTCAGTATTCAACAAAAATAGATATAGTTGTGTGAAGTCTTAACCTGCCTTTAAAGGTTACGTAAGTTACGTAAAAGAGTTAAAAAAACTAGATAACAAGTAGATTGGAACCAAAGAAAAGTCAAAAGGCCCCAAGGGTGGTTGGTGGCTGCGGTCTAGACACGTCGACGAATAGCATCGGGCTTGCGACTTGATGTGAAAATTCAGGTGTCATTGGCGAATAAAGCTAGTTTCACACCGTGTACGCGCGGAATAACGTTGGTGAAGAGAGTACTGGCCCTAACACCGATCCTTGGGGCATTCCGGCTCGAAAGGGATGCGCTTGGGAGCACACTCACTCGACACGGTAGCAAAACGTGCGATTACTGAGAAAGTCTCGTATTCGAGTATTCTCTTCATACGAGATGATTGGATACTCCGTACTACTATGAGCCCGTCGTGCAGTGTTAAGGCAGTGTTTACGTTTGGCAAATATGTGCTCCATGATGCGGTGCGCTTGAATGTTTGGTGCGAAAACTAAACTGTTCGGCGTTAGGCATGCCTTTCGTAGCCATGAAGGCACGAACGCGGGTTTGTATCAGGCTTTCTTAAATCTTGCCAGAAGTTCTGAGAATGCTTATGGGGCGGTAAAAATTGGGATTTGTGGAGGGCGACTTGGAAGGTTTGGGAACTTGACTTTGGCGTCCTTCTATCGCTGGGAAAGACGCCTTTGGTCATTGTCACGTTATATATGGTTAGAAGAAGCTGCATAATAGCAGCTGTTAATTGTTTGGTCACTCTATTGTTGAAACCATCTGAGTAATAGAAAGGAATTTGTTATTGTTAATGCACCACTTTTATATAGCTACCTGATGTATGTGTTGCAATGTCATCTTCATAACTCTCTAAAAAGTTTCAATAAAACTTGTCCAGTGGTTAAGGAATGCACAGGTGACAAACATTGTTTTTATATAGGTTTTAATTTTATTGTTATTTACATAAATTTTTTAAAATGCCAATTTTAACAACAAAAGACATAACCAAATTTATGTTTACTTACTTTATGATATCGGATTTTTCTGGGTAACACATTGATTGTGTTAACAAACCTCTTTCATTTTTATAGCCCACACATTGCGGTGCAGCAAACAATCTTGGACTATCTTTAACATGTTGACAAGCTCTTATCCAATCCTGACCATTCCTCAAATGTAAACCAATGAAACCTCCACCGCTCATATTATTTTTGATAAAAGCTCTTGACTTATTTACTATGTTTTGATTCCATTTTAAATATTTATGTAGGTGTACATTTTCCTCTTGAACAGGGAAGCTGGCTGGAGCACCTACAAGTTAAATCATTGTAAATCGGTTTGGAGTATAGATAAATTAAATATTTGTTGACACTGACCTCCATACATGTCACTGGACGGGTTGCTGCTTGAAAATGACAGCTTTATCTCAAAAGCATGTTTTGATATTATTGACAGTTGATTCATTCCTATTATTAGATGGAATCCTCAACACTGTTACCAACCACAACCATCAGCAGCAAAAAGGCGTCAGTCAAATAGGCAAAAATTCCACAGCTTGTAGCCTGTCCAGTGGATTATAGAGATCAGGGTTTATTGATAATATATGTATAGAACAAATTCTACATAAAAGCCTTGTTATGGAAAAAAAAATGTAAACGACCCAAGTATGGGAAACATTTACATCATGGTTGAAATAACAAAAGTTTTTTTACCTATAGCTAAAACATAATATTATATAACCATGTTGTAACCCATTGGGAGTTAAAGGGTTAAAACATGTATTTAACTAAACAATGTCTAACTGTATTTTTACAATAATACAGATAATGTTAATTGCCTGTATATTAAAAAAAAATATGCATAACTTTCCAAATAAAATATATTTATTTTGAAATAAACATGTAACATTCCAATGCAATCTGTTTTCTCACCAAGTCTGGCTTACCCTACTACTATAACAGAATACCAGACACTTAAGATAGATTGAAAAATTTGCATCCCTTAGCTTCCTCAATTTTGGAATCAAGCTAGTGTGTTAAATGATTTTTAATAAGTAGTAAATATATTTAAAAAAATACCTGTAAAAGCTAAAACAGGCCAATCTGTGGAAGGATATTTTTGTTTCCATTTATCCATCATTGCTTCATTATGGGCATCATAATTTAGTGGTCCATAAAATTCAGAACCTACAAATTCTATATTAAAAGTATCCCAAAAAGGACCAAAAGGATTTCCTGACTTTGCATTACAACTATTTTGTACTTCACCACTTCTCTGGACATAACAAAAAGATATTCTTTTTTGTGGTTGCCAAATATTAGGTGCTATGTGATTCATGAAATCATCCATTGAAATCACTTTATGGTATAAAGCCAGAGACTCCACTTTAAAATATGTAGTAAAAGGTACTTGAATTGATTTTATTTCTCCATACCGGTATTCAACCCATGGGGGTAGAACAAGTGTACGGTTTATTCCTTTACTGAATGCTAAAGCTCCTAAGAAATGGTCTGCTTGATTACCAAATCTACCTGAAAATTTTATGAAGATAACTAACTTATCAAAATTATAAATTACTTTTAAAACGTGAAAAAAGCTCCACTTAACAGCATAACATCCACCGTACTTCGCCTCAGGTGGTTTTGTCGTGTTTCTTTTGCGACAAAATTATATTTAAATATTATTTAGTTACATTATTTTATACAAGTATTTGAAAATAACATACCCATGCAGGGACAATATACAACATATCCATGATTATCATAACTTAAAACATTAACAAAATTAAATGCTAAAAAAAATAGAAACATTTTTTATTTTTCTAGCACGTAATTAGGAGTTTGAAGCGGCAAAATATAAACAGCAATATTGTAAGTAACTGATCTCTAATCATAATCAGTTTGTCCAGTTTAGTTTAACAACTGACGTTAATAAGTGGACACAAATTCTTGAGTGTTGCCCAACAGTAAACGATGTTACCAAATTATAATAAATTTGGGGGTCAATTAAAAAAAAAGGTCGGGTCTAAAATTATCTTGTGTGTGTGGTAACTTACTTTACTATTTTATCTACCAAATAAACTTGGTGTAAATCTGGTTAATTTAAAAAAACCAACTCCCATACAAAAATTAGACAAGTCTTTTACTTTTGGCATCTATAATTAGAAGACTGAAGTTTTTGGTTGTTTTAGTTTTAATCGCCATTTTCTTTTACCTTCATGTTGGTAAGAAAATCTAGTTTTTGCTTGTCATTTATTTACTTGGAGAACTCAAAAGGTATAGTAATATTTTAAGTAGTTAAAAAATCCAAGAATGGCTAACATAGCTGCCAAACGTATTAAAAGGGAATTTAAAGAAGTAATGAAAAGCGAGGAAGTAGCGGATGGAACTTTGAAATTAGAATTGGTCAATAACAGCTGGACAGAATTAAAAGGACAAATAGCTGGTCCTTCTGAAACTCCATATGAAGGAGGAAAATTCATTCTTGAGATAAAAGTACCGGAGACATATCCTTTTAACCCACCTAAAATTCGGTTTTTGACGCGAATTTGGCATCCGAATGTTTCTTCAGTGACAGGTGCGATTTGTTTGGATATTTTGAAGGATCAATGGGCTGCAGCGTTAACTCTGAGGACAGTACTTCTCTCTATACAGGCTTTACTTTCTGCCGCAGAACCGAACGATCCACAAGATGCAGTTGTTGCCAAACAATATAGAGAGAACATTGAACTTTTTAACTTGACTGCACAGCATTGGACTAATGTTTATGCTGGTGGTCCAAACCTGGTATTAGATTTCGTGCAAAAGGTGCAAATGCTAACTGATATGGGTGTTGATGAACATCAAGCACGGGTAGCATTGTCAACTTTTGATTGGGAGTTGGAACGAGCTACAGAACAGTTGTTCAGTTAGTCTGTTGTAATTTAAGAGTTTGAGACATACACACAGCAATCAATGATACCTCACATATGTTAGTGTTTTTGGTAGAGTTTTATAAATGCAGGACTAAGGATATTTTCCCATAAATTAAAAGAAAAAAAGTTCTTAGTGCAGAAATAGTGTTGTGGTAAATAAGTTTCCTTTGCTTTTCCATTTATTACAGTACATACTCAAAGCTAGATATTCCTTAAAGGTAGTTTTGTTTCAACTTGAAACTAGAGTTATTACTAAAAAGCATTTAAGTTTGCTTGTAGTATATAAATATTGTTAATCAAACATAAAATATATTAGCTTTATTTAAATGCATTCATTTTGTTTTATCCTTATGTATTTTTAAAAAGGAGCAAAAAGTTTTTATAAATTTTGAAAATGCTCAAAAGCCTTAGGATATGGGTGACCTTAGCAATTTAGTTTTAGGAAAAATGAAATATCTTTTCCCTTTGATTCATGGTCAATAATAAGTGATTTTGAAATTTCCTGGCTGTGTAATATCTATTGAAAGGGAAAAATTACCAATAAATGTTAATTTACAATTACTAAAGGACAACTGATAATTATTGTAAAAATAAGCAATTCCAATATTTGTGATGGGTTTTTTGTAAATGTGTAATCTGTAAAGAAGTACACTGGTTTAGAATTTTGCTTTGAGCTGAAATATTTATGGGCTTGTTACCACATAAGACTCACCATTGTGAAAACAGAAGCGGTGTGAACGTAGGAAACAACTAATTATGTTTAACTGAAAATCTTTGTTAATTTTACTATCAGTTTCAATTACCATAACACCTGTACAGAAAATAATATTTTCCTCTGTTTTTCAAAAGAGCATTTTAGGATTGTCATATTTGGACATGGTTTTTCCAGTCAAAGCCCATGGTTACATTTGGAGCACTATGTTAATTCTATGAAATACTGGAGCAACAAATACACTTGCACCACAATCTTTGCTTCCTACCTCTATCATATCACAAAATTATAAATTTGTAAAGTAATTAATCAGATTTCTGTTCTGTGTGATTAATAGGAAACTAAAAAATCATTAGGTACCCTTTTTTTAGTCATATTCGACTACTATACCTAGTTGCTTTTATTTTTCCACCTGTAGTGCTACTTCTGAAGTTTGTTTTTTCATGGTGACAATCCTTATTTTTATTATTATAAAAATGGTGACATATTGAAAGATACTTTTTCTATATTACTTTTTAAGGCAAGTGCATTTTTTCTCCTGTCATATTGACATTGTAAAAGATTTTGTTGTGGAAACTTCATCCATAAAGTACATAAATATTAGTAACTAATTTTAATCTTTTGTAAATGTGGTGGCTGATACATCTAAAAGTCAACAAGAACTAGAGAAAGTGTTGTATGTAATTTTTGTTTTAGTATATATGTGAAAATTTATAAAAACATGAAATTTAAACCATAAAAGCATTTTAATTTTTCTTCCTGTCACTTTTACATAGCTTCTATATAAATAAAAATCATTGTTTCTATGTTTGTCTACAGTGGACTAAACCACTTAATAAATTGTGTTGAAAGTTAGAGCAATATTCTTAGGTCTTTCATACACAAGGCAAAGTAGAACTTCGAAAAGTGACGATTTTATTCGATAAGCGACTTACGCAATACAATTTCATAGAGCTTTCTGCACAGCGAACATCGCCGACATTTCTATCGGTCATCGCCAAATACAGTTGCTTGCAACTTTTGTCAAGATCGTCGTGAGAAAAGCCACTGCAATTTTCAACGTTGCGAGGAAAATCTATACAGTTTGCATATAGTCGTTATGCCTGTACTGACCAAATACGCGCGAAGATTCACGTTGACACTTCAACATTGTGTGTACGATCTTGACACAGGTTGCGAGTGACTGGCTTTGGCAACGACACGACAGAAAGAAATATCGGTCGATTTGTGTCGTGAATTCGCTCGTGACTATACGCCACTAACGTGACAGTCACATCGATTCTGTAGTGGGCAAATAGCAGTTTTTCTACTCATTGGACACTGAATCATTCTAATTCAAATATTTTGTTAAATTCATTGTAACCATTTAAGTAATGTAAAGCGAGTGACCTGCAGTCAAACTGCGTAAGCAGTTTTGCGGGGCATGTAATATTTGAAAGTATAACTGTGTAAGTGTAAATTTTCCAAAATAAATAAATAATTCACAAACTTTGTAACACACGACGTTGTGGTCAAAGACGTGGTGTTTATTGACGTTATTGGTAAACTGTTACGCAAAAAAGTAATATTCAAATTTAAAAATTTTATTTGAGACAAAAAAAAACAAAGTATATGTTGGATTTAGATTTATTAAGCTTTCACAGCATAAACACGTGGTGGGAACAAGGATTTCTTCCTAATTTCCTTGCGTGTTTTAAGTTTGGCTTCATGTTTTGTTAAAGCCTTACGCATAGCACGGGTCTTCTTGGGTCTGAGGTCCAATGGCTTGTATTTTTTATTTTTATAATGGTTTCGGAGATTGACCTTCATTTTCTGATGGTAAACAATGTAGACTCGTGCAATAGCTTTCCTCACCACTCGTCTGTAATAGAACATTTACACTATAATATTACAATATAGATATGAGTAGCAACACATTGTCTTATAAAATAATTAACAAATATAAAGGAACTGGTAGATGTATAAACTTGTGACGAACTTATCTTATGATTGGTTTAGGTACTAATTTCGCTGTTTAACCTTTGTTTCAATCCAAAGCAATTAAGTAAGTAGAGGAACATCAATTTCCATACATGGCAGCCATCATGATAATTGACTTTATAGTTAAAATTGTGAGATAAGCTGATATTGTAATTTATGGGTTAATAATGTTACAAAATTATTAGAGAAAAAGTTTATCAACAGAAATATCTTGAAATTTTCGAGTTTTAGCTTACAGTGCAGTTTTGCCTATGGTTAAGGGTTAGGATTTGAACCTGGTATAAAATGCTATAATAGGTCTTTTCCCAAATTATACTATGAACTGAGAACTTTTATAAACCAATTTTAGGAATTTTCTCTAACACGTAGTATAATTATATACTTTGGGTTGCTACACCAATAGAGTATTATTTTCTTAATGCAGCTAAGCAATAAAACTGAACTCTTCAGCCATTACTACAGATGCTTATGTTTTTTAAATAGTGTTACAAAAAGCACACTTTAATAATTGCTAATTCAACATTTTCAATAATAATAAAAGTCAAAACTTCAAATTGTTAAGAAATGAAACTTAGATTTCACCCAGCAGCATGGAACAATAGAGGTACTTAAGATGTGTAGTTAGCAGAGGATAGGAAAGATTAGTTTGACATTGAACAGTAGTAGATGCCAGCAGCAAGTCCGGCTCGTCCACTGCATTACCATGACCACAAAGAAGACAGACATTAATGAAAGTAATAATGTGTTACATTGATGAGTGTGCATTCTGGAGACCTAATTTTAATAGTCTTTACCTACCAACCCTTCTCTGATTAGGAAAGGATGGAAAGAGGAAGCAGATTTAATGCAGGCGGGGATGCATAAGAAGGGGAAGTATTATCTTACTGGGGGTCTCCTCCTCTGTTAATTAAAGGAAGACATAGCATCTGCATTGTGGATATATATGGGTCAGGTTATTTAGTATAAAAATAAGTAGAGAAAATCAGGAAGTGTTACATTTTCTGTATATCTAAATCAGAAAATTTTTAAAATTGATAAGTTGCATGTTATTCACAATTCTACAATATTTTAAAAAGCATTTTTCTTGCATTAATTAAATATCATATGCCCATACTTGACAACATTATTTCAATTTCACTCACAATTTTTTCATATGAACAGAAAAAGTACAATGTTATAATTTTTACCATGTATGAAATGACATTCTGTGAAACCGTTTATTCAAATGAGGCATTGGATTTAAACATAGAATAAACAGTAACACTGAAAACAATAGAAGTACTTGTAAGACACAAAATTCTTAAAGTACAACATAATTTTTTTACAAAAAGAAAACCAACTTCAAAACAAAATATTCAATCACAAAAATGCAATTAAAATAAGCTGTGTATTCTTGTATGCCACAGTGACTACTTTGTTGCAAAAACTGCTCTAAATCTTCAGCAAATCGTTTTTTTTAATCATAATTAACTTACATTTTAGAGAGTTTTGAAGCAACACCACCGGTGACTTTGGCAACTCTCAGATTAGTCAGCTCAGTCTTCAGCTCTTCAAGTTGCTTGAAGAGTTCTTTCTTATCCTTAGTTCGCAATTCGGAGCACTTGACTTTACCCTGTTTTAAGAAATGAAGAATATAACTAATACACTTTCTCTATATAATACCACTTTTAACTTTGTACTGCGGTTTAAAATTGTGGTAACATAATAAATAAATATGAAAACAATGCAAAGTTGTCCCATTGTTAAGGTTAGAATAACTATTTCAATATAAAAAACAGAATGACAGAAATATTGTTTAGCAAAAGTTGAATTTATTTAGTTTTACATTTTGTTGTTAAAATAATATAGATTTAGTTAATGATTTCAATCCTAAAAATGGATTTTAGTTTAATAATATCGTACCATTTTGAAAATTACACCTCCTGTCACCACTATTTTGACATAAAGAAATTTGAAAGAGACACAAAATTTAAAACGTGCGGTTACCAAAGAGCACATAAAATATAAAAGACAAAGAGTGTGGCTAGGTACAGCAATAATTTATGGTTTTGTCACAGACTGTATAAAGCGAGAGTACATAAGATAAACTATAAAATATTAAATAGTTTGAGTAACGAAAACGTATCAGGAAGTTGCTATACCGCGTGCTGCGTGGTTAATCGTTGGTTTCTGAGACCAAATCCCTATATAAAACTTATTGTTTTCTTTGTTTTGTCAAGTATAATGAGAGGAATGACATTGTGTCTCAGAAATCATGGATAAATGTATAAGAGAAATAATATTGAGTCAACATACCAATTGAAAGTGAATCAGTAATTAATAATTTTGGATTTGATTCCTTTTCATTATATATACAATTATTTATTATTTCGTCGCCGTTATTAAAATTATTGCTTTGCAATTTTTTGGATTCGGCATTAAAATCGACAATAACTCATGTATCGCACGATTCCGCCTTGTTATCTCGTAGATAACGTTTGTGATTTATTAGGAAATTTTTAGCATACATAACACTGGTACTGGTGCGATTTTCAAAATAATTCGAGTTAAAATTTACAAAAATTAAATTTTCGCGGTTTTCAATAAATTCTGAGTTATATAAAAAAAGGCCTGAGACAAAATTGTAGATATTAAATTGGCCTATTGAAAACCTCTAATCACGTTTTTTTAATAAGACCTATTGTTTCTAAGATATAACAGTTCAAAAAATTGGAAAAATCGTATTTCCCACTTGTCGCGACTTCGTCTACGTGAAAGATATTTTTTTTTAGAAAATACGAATGAGGATGCTTATTTTTTTCCTACTAACCTATTTTATGTAAATTATCAAGTATCTTTGCTGAATTAATAAGATCTTCACATTCCATAAAAAAGTTCACCTCCCAATTCAGACCTTTAGGAACACACGACCTAGTGACTTTCGCAAAATCCTTTCTTAATGCGCACCTAATGTATAGTATAGTTATATACTATATACTTAACTAGCTTTTACCCGCAACTCCGTCCGCGCGGAATAAAAAACAGAAAACGGGGTAAAAATTATCCTATGTCCGTTTCCTGGTTCTAAGCTACCT
>DWHV01000121.1:0-15527 GCA_018248035.1 Papilio joanae | reverse complement strand
CTGGTCCAGCTGTTACCAGCAATTTTTATGATATCGTCGCACCACCTTAAATGTGGACGACCCTTTCTTCTTTTGTTATTGATGGGGAACCATTTAGTTATTACTTTTGTACAAAAGAACATAAACAATACACACTAGAAAATAATCTGTGCATATTTATTATTCGTAATCTTATCTTACTAATGTTATAAATACGAAAATGGATGGATGAATGGATGTTTGTTTGAAGATATCTCCATAACGGCTCAACGGATCTCGCTGAAATTTGGCCCAGATGTTGGTTGTCTGAAAGAACACAAAGGCTATTATATTTTTTTTTTCATATTTTGTATAATGGACATATAAGATATTTTAGCAGTTCATTTGTTTTATTGGTAAATGGTTCAGAAAGCTGGTTACAAATAATTAATAAAAATTTGTAAGTTTTGAAACTGATTTAGTATTAATTTTGTTTTTTTTTTGTGGGTCCCCTCCTCCGTTAATTAGATTTCGGCAACGCATCTGCAATTGTGGATGTTCATGGGCAGCGGTCGCTATTTTGGCGTATTCAGGTGGCCGTTCGTCGTTTGCCATCTTACGATATTTAAAAATGACTTACAGCAAAAATTTTAAAGTAAAAAAATCTTCACTATATTATACTTTATGTTATAAAGTTTGTTGTGTTATTCAATACCGCTCGAGTGCTCTCACTTAGAAGCAGTATCGTTCGCGGCTTAAAGGATTTTCTCACGGTAAATGGGTCTTGGCCATTTCTGTAGACTTTGAATGTGTTTATCTTCGTCTCGGATAAAATGTATACCACACATGAGTAAGGTCGGACATGGTTAAATATTTTTGGGATTTTTATGTCTTAAAATAGAACGAAATTGTCACTATTGTTAAGAGCAGCTAATGTTGCTGTCAATAAAGTGACTAACGTGTGTTAATAGTTTAAAATAGATGTCTGTGTTTGTCGCCATTTTATATACTTTCTCAAGGAGCCCGAGAATATCCTTAATTGAGGGTACCTTCAACCACACTGACCAAGTGGGAAGCACACAGTAGTTTTAAAGATAAACAAGACTTATACTATTCGTAAATATCACTAAAACAGTTGACCAGTTCATTGACCATAATGAACGCATGCAAATGTAGTTTTCTGTAAAGACTAATCCAGTTTCTGAAGGCACTTAACAAGATGCTACTTGTTCTCTATGTCAAAACCGCAAGCGCCGTTTATGTTCGTTAACTTAATTAACTTGATAGAGATCAGAATGGACTTCGTTATACTGGGATGGATTTTTTTTAAGATCAATGCTTCCTTTGAAAGATGCAACTCACATTCGTTCAGAGTCGCTATGTCAATATTAAATTGATTATAGAATTGATACTAAAAATATTGAGCAGCGGTGGCCATCACCTGACTCTATATGAATATCTGCTTTATTTTTACGTTATAATTAAGTTGTCGTTTTAATTTGTATTTTAAAATTACGACTGTCAACTCTAGAACAGTAATCTTCAGCACTCTAACTTAATAAAATATACGTAATTCATATCTGAATCAAAATTTAAAACTAGTTTGAAATTTCTATCAATGGCTTGTAAAATGTCACATTTAATTACCTCCCAAAGATCGTACGAAACATCGTAGTCTTACAAAGCCGGCGACGTTGTTCACTTTCGTAAACGCAATTAACTGCTTGCTAGTTTAGAATTCAGTTTGCGATGAGAGATAATACCGCGTAACGTAACATACATGCCTTTAGATCTAAGCCCTTCCTGAGCAAAGGCTTTCAGTGATTTTAATCCAGTGCCTAACATCAGGATTGTGTTGAAGATGTTTTCATTGATGTGTAAACAAGGGGTGTTATGTGCAAGCTATTAGAAATGCACTCCCGTCATTTGATATTTTATTGATATTTGACTTAACAATGTAAGTCAAGGTTACTCGTTGATAATAGACGAAAAGAAAATCGAATTATCTAGTAATTTTTCAATTATAAAACCATAAAAAGTTAAAATATTCTTCGTTCATATTAAATAAAGATTGAAATTGTATTTCTAACTACAGCTTTTTTTATTATCTTACAAGATATTTGAAAAGTTCATAAATTATTCCTTTAAATTTAAATCGCTTGCATGGATGCGAACGCAAGTGTATACCTAAATCCATTTACTAGAACATATAAACAACCTTATCACAATATGTAATGCACAAAGTATCACCGTAAACTGCATGTGTGCTGACGTCTAACGGAATATGGGATGAAGCGCACGATCTAGTTAAGCCAATAAGGGATCTCGACAGAATAGACAGTATTAGAGATAGAATGACAAAGCTGCTTTTGCTATTACGGGTCGAATCGATATAGACGACCTCATATTGTGCTTTAGCAAATTCTTTTCTTTTAGCCATTTCAAATGGATAAGATAAAAGTCAAAGCGTTTTAACATAATTCTAGAGGTACAAAATGTGAAGGTTTTCACTTGATTCAAGTTAATACTCGTAACGTAATTATCAAATATGAACTATACATAATATAAGAGAACTATAGAGATATTTTGCGAGTTTTAACCACAACACACTCTCCAAGTTCTCGAGTATGTCCTGAAAATAATTATCAATGGTGAGCCGAGTGTCTCTCAGTTGTTAAGTGGCTGTGGATTGCAGGGGCCCATTTAATGCAGCGAGGGAATTCAATTTGTTTTATATATAGCTCTTACATAACGCTAGAATATTATTATTAGTAGTACATTTAAGAACACACTTAGATGTTAAAACGTTAATACTTTTAAATTCGACAAAATGGGATACTTGTCACGATTTTTGAGCACAAAAGCCTAATGATGCTAAAAAAATCCATTACTTCTATGATTATTTTCATATTACTAGATAAATCTAGTGTTGACTAGATTTTTTTGCTCAGTAATTTCTCTTTGGAAATTAGGCGGATAGCGTATGACACAGTTTTGTACAAACACCCCCAATAAGGGTGTCAAATCAAAGGGCTCGATAAGTAAAATATAAAACACCATGACAAATCAAACATGGCCGCCATTACAAAATGGCGGATGTCATATTGACATAGTATTGCACAATCTACCCAACTTTGGTATAATAAAAAGTTATACGAGTGGAGTACAGTACACTATAAATAAATTCAAAATGGCCGCTAATGATACATTTTTACTATCCCAATAAATATGGGTAACAGAATAACGTAATTAAGTCCAATTCAAATTATTAACTAAAAAAACTTAGACATGAATTGACTTAAAAATGATTTTTAATATAACTTGTTTTAAAAGGTCACTTATTCGAATTACTAAGACAAAAATCTATATATTAGAAGATATAAGGTCCTTCCCTCGTGAATCTTACACAATAATTGAATCACTGTCGGTAATGGACGCATTAGGACGACAAATGCTTTTACTTTGATAATAAATTATTATGTACGTGGTGTAAAGGTAGTGTTGGTTCGATCTTGGATAAATGAACTTCCTATTTGTTTGTCTGTCTAATAACTAATACCCCAACGCATAGACAAACATCTGCCTAAACATCTTACGTATTTATACTTATGTAGTTGAAATTTAGAAGTTTTAAAGGGTTAAAAAATCCAAATGTTAAGTAACAAAAAAATTTCAAAGTTAGCGTAAACATTAATTGCCACACATTAATTGTTTCTAAGAAAATACCTTCTTTATACTAATTATACTTTTACATTAACTATCCTGCACTTCATTTTTATGCAGGGTTTAACCTGTCAAAAATCGGTCAAATGCAAGTTAAATGCGCTTTTATGCAAGGTTTTAGACGCTCCTGTTTGTTTATTGTAGCGCGGCCGCCGGCGGTGTTTATGTTAGTTAACTTAATTAACTGGATGGAGTTCAGGCTGCACTCCGCGTTACAAACTTAACCCACATGTTGTGTAAATCCTTTTAACCGTTAACGCTTTCCTTTACCGAATTAAACCTTGCTAACTGGCTTACAATCAGTTTGGATTAACTATTATGAAATTGCAGTAAATAGTCTATTTTAATAATGTGTGTTTTGGATATTTATTTCAAGGGTTATTTGAAACGTATATGCATAATTTTTTTATAAAAGTTATTTTTATGTTAATCAACTTTTGTGTTACTCGTTAAATAAATATTACGACTACAGAAAAAAAAATAAAAGCAACAATGAATAAAATATGTTCCACAATTTTTATGAATAAGTGGAAACAGTAAATTTTGGCGACAAAGTTTTTCTTGGGTTTATGAAGACGGAAAGAAAAAATTAACTCAATTTTATTTCTCACAGACAATGGACACAAAATCTAAATAAATACCAGTTAAAGCCTGCGTCAATTCACATTTATTTAATTTATTGCTACGCTTTTTAATTTATATTTTATTGCTTTTTTTGTTTTGTAAAAAGACATTTAACAAAAGACAAAATTAAAAGTAATAGTGGTTTCAGGAGGTTATGTTATGTGGTAAAGGTAAGTATGATAAGATGGACAATCTGGATGATGCTGTCTCCTGTTGTTTTAAGTCTAATGATGATGATGAAATTTTACTAATATAATAAATGCGAATGTTAAGATGGATTTATGGATGTTTGTTACAAGGTATCTCCGCAACAGCTGCATGGATCTCCATGAAATTTGGTATAGATGTAAAACACAGTCATTGGAAGAAAACATAGGCGACTAATTAAGTTTTTTTTTATTCCGAGCGGACGGTGTTGCGGGCGACAGCTAGTGTCACGTGTAATCTACGCCTACGCAAGAATATCTAGTAACAATTGAACGAATGCCAACACTTTGAAATAAGTTTTAACCCTTTTAACGTAGAAAAAATTCAGTACTTAGTTAACGGTATTTTTATAGTCGCCAAGAGGGCATAGCCAGGGGGGAGCTAATAAGAGGCGGGCGTGCTGGCCGAAGCCTACTGGGCGCGGGCCAAACAAAGAGCCCGGGGCGAAGCCCCGGCTCCAGAGGAGCTCTCCCGCGCCCGGGAGGCGAGGAGAAAGACGACCGTGGAGCTCTGGGCGAGTGGCCTAGCGCGCGCCCAATATGGCGTGCGCACCATAGAGCCCATACGCCCACAGCTCCCGGAGTGGTGTGGGAGGAGCCACGGCTCCCTCACCTTCCGGCTGACACAGGTGCTGTCCGGACATGGCTGCTTCGGGCGGTACCTGTGTCGGATCGGAAGGGAGGAGACGATGCGCTGCCACGGGTGCGGCGCCGACGAGGATACGGCGCAGCACACACTAGAAGTGTGTTGCGCCTGGACAAAAGAGCGCCGCACCCTGGTGGCGGCGATAGGCGACGAACTCTCACTTCCCGGCGTCGTGCGCGCCTTGTTGGGAAGTGAGAGGTCATGGAACGCGGTCTCCTCCTTCTGCGAAACTGTCATCTCGGAGAAGGAGGAGAAGGAGCGGGAGCGCGAAGGGGACCCCCTAGCGCCTCCGATCCGGCGCAGGAGAGTGGGGAGAAGGAGGCGGCAATACGCTGCTGCCCTTCTCCCCAACACTTATAACTGAGGGCCTTAGGGCCAAACGCAGGCGGGGTCACGGAAGTAAGCTCACGCGTTTCCCGTGGCCCCGCCGTAACGCGTCAGAGGGCAGTCTGGTTTTAGTGCGTATTCCGGTCGCCTTCTGCGGCCGGCGAGCCCCACACTCCCTACGCCATTGCACAGCCCGACGTAGGGGTGCGTAAATGCATTACCTGACTATAAAAAAAAAGGGGGGGAGCTAATAACGACATTCGTAAATTTGTTACTATATTTTTCGAGTTGATAAATAAATAGCTATCGGATATAACCTGATAGATCAAAGCTGTCAGATCATATCTTGATAAATATTGTAGAGAAAGTCAACTCGATAAGATTGCTTTGGTTCAAGGACAAAATAATTTTACAACAATAAATAAAAAAAAAATAAGTTTTATTGATCCACAATTTTTTTTTTACATCAATACGACTCTGCCTCCTGTGGTAGGTGGGGACCTGTGTTACAATAATATGCTTATGTCATGATAGTCATATAAATATAGTCTTGGTATACATATAAGGTCAAAAAGAGAGTATGTAATTGATTAATTTAAGTTTATTTACCCGCTTAGTTAAAGTGCGTTTAAAAAGATTCAGTTTAAATAATGCTTACTAGCATAAACTAACACTTATAACTGTTACGCTTGTTCAAAATAAAATTTTCCAGTGTGTCTAAATTTTGAAACATCTAAAAATTGTTTTGGCTTACAAGGAGTAAATTAATTTAATTTTGATAGCACGCCAATTATTTTTTATAAAACAGTACATGTAACATACGACATCGGGGTTACAGATTTATGAGATTATTTAGTGCCATCAATTTCATAAGATACCATCATACATAATGCTATGATATTAAAATATATAAGATAAGATATCGTTTGTGTATAAAGTTAATCTTAGATATTATTGAGCTTTAAGGTATGCGTACACCAAATCCGACATCATACGATATTCACTCGGCCGTCATCAGCTAGCCCCATCCGAACGATCCAAACGCATCTAAATAGTTCCGGATGATTTAGAATTAATAGAATTCAGTGCGCTTAAATCAAACTATTGCATGAAAAAATATGGACCGCCATCGTCAGGCGATCGCTGATATTATTTTTAGATGAACTTCAAAGATGCAATTTTTTATTCTCTCGTACTTCATAACTTTTTTTTCATTCCAAAGTTAGGGTGTAAAAATAAGCAGTTTACACCCTCCAAGTATCCATAGTTTATTTACTAGACCGTAACATTGATCTTAGATGAGTTCTGAATTCTGTAAAATTTAATAGAATTATTATACTTTAAACCAGGCCTAAACGAAAAATGGACAAAAAATTACAGCAAACACCAAAAAATTTTTTCTGTGCATGCGCAGCGACACCTGTGATATCGCACGAGTAGCTCTCATACGTTAATTCGGTTCTGATCTAAGCACACTTTTTTTATTGCCCGTGCACTACAACAACAGTATAGTACTTAAAAAGCAGTGCCGATTTATTTCTACATGTTAGGTAGACATTCGGTAGATTAAAACATCGGCCCACAAAATGTATCTTAAAGTATGCTGTGTTGCAATATTTTTAATGTTTTTTAATACAAGTCGAGGTGCCGTGAGAGTGGATCCTCTAGTTGATACAAAAGTTGGTTTAATTCGAGGATTAAAAGCGGAAGATGGAGATTATTCAATGTTTTTAGGTATACCGTACGCAGATGTTGACAAAAATAATCCTTTTGGAGTGAGTAAAAACTTTTTTAAATTGCTTAAATAAAATAGTCGTATATTAAATTACAATGTATGTGAGAAATTTTAACATAACTGGTTTAAATTAGTTGATTAGTAAAGTTAAAAATGTTTAAAGTAAAAACTAATTCAGTAACAATCTAATTATAGATTACATTGAGACGCTAATAGTTACACGAAGTATGTTTCAAATTAAATAACCGAATGATAAAAATGTTCCACTCAAATTAAATATATTTATGGGTTAATTTAACCAGACTCAAAATTTCTTATTTTTTTAACAGGTGTATGTTCTTATTGTTTTAACTTCTCTTTGTTCTATTTGTTTTCAATTAAGAATTTAAACTTTAGCTTTGGTACATATTATTAGTAACGTTTTTATTAATTATTTTATTTTATTTCCAGCCTTCTACACCACATCAAAAATTTGATACTATATTTGATGCTGTACACGACTCTGTGATATGTCCACAAATCTTGGATAATGGTACAGCTGTCGGTATCATCGATTGTCTTCAATTAAATGTTTATGTACCAAGGTCGGCGAGTTCCGATAATAAGGTACCTGTACTCGTATATTTTTATGGAGGCAGCTTTTACAGAGGCTATGCTAACAGAGATTTATATGGACCGAGGTTTCTTGTCAAGCATGACGTTATTCTTGTGACTGTGAACTATCGTGTAGGAGCTTATGGGTTTATGTGCCTTGACACGCCTGATGTTCCTGGAAATCAAGGCCTAAAAGATCTATTGATTGCGCTTAGATGGTTGAAAAACAACATCGAATCGTTTGGAGGAAATGCTAATAAAATAACTTTATTTGGACAAAGCGCCGGAGGAAGAGCCGTTGATTTTCATTTAATATCTGAACAAGAAAAACTGTTCGATAAAGTTATTATACAAAGTGGTATTTCAATATCCCCTCCTGTTATAGGGGAAGTTGATACAAGGGCACCACGGATGCTCGCTGAGAAGATTGGTTTTATCCCTGATAATGTTCCCGAAGCCTTATCATTCCTTGCTACAGCTGATCCACTTATTGTGGTAGCTGCAGCTTCAGAAATTGACTACACATTTAGACCGTGTGTAGAAAATGACTTTGAAAACGTTGAAAAGTTTGTCACAGATTATACAAATAATAAAAACATGCCTAAGGTAAAGACAACGCCGATATTAACAGGGTATACTGATAATGAATTGTTTCTCGCACACGCAGGTAAAGACAATGAATACTTTGAAAATCTTAACATATTTGAAGATACTTTAAAAAGTTACTTTGATTTTGATGAGGAACGTTTGAAGGAAATGGTGAATTTAGTTAAACAATTCTACATTGGGGATGAAAAAATGAGTAATGATAATGTGCAATCTATAGCCGACTTTCATTCTGATTTTACTTATTTACATCCAATTCATAGAAGGACATACCAAAATGTTTTAAATGGAGCTCAAACGATATATCATTATTTATTTTCATACAACGGTAGAAGAAATATGTCGTTTAAAGGAAATGTAACAATGAACGGCGCAGGTCATGGCGACGATATTGGTTATCTGTTCCAAACACGAAATTTGATGGACGATGAGATAACAGCAGAAGATCAAATAATGATTGATCGAATGACAACTCTTTGGACAAACTTTGCAAAATACGGGTGAGTATTAATTTTTAGCCGACTTCAAAAAGAAGGAGGTTATCAATTCGACTGATTTTTTTTTCTTTTATGCGTGTTACCGCGAAACCCGGTCCTGGTGGTCCGATTTTGATAAAAATTATTTTAATCGAAAGGAAGTGCTTGCAGATGGGTCCCATTTTTTTGATTGTTTTTTTAATAACTAGAAGACTAGTAGATTTTGAATTTAGCTTCAAAATTTGTTGCGATAATTAGGGACATTTTTGCTTTCAACGCTTATACACTGTACAAATAACGGAAATTAGTATGAAATTAGTTAAAAGAGGACATTTTTACATATTCATTGCTTTTTAACCTGATTTGATGTAGTGCCACATAATGTTAAGAAGAACTAAGAACTAGCTTTGAAATCAAAGAATGGTTTTTAATCGATATTTTTTTCAGCGACCCTACACCGAATGTGACTGATTTATTACCCATCAAATGGAAACCTATAACAGAAGAAAAATTATATTATTACAAAATAGATTCAGAAGTTAGTTTGGAGAGTAGACCGTTTAAAAAGAGAATGGCTTTTTGGGATCTATTCTTTAAACACAACAGACAACTACAAAAAGGTTATCAAAGGTCTTAGGATGTTTATTTAAAAGATGTATCAACGATCATTAAGAATAAAAGACTTTTTACAGCTCAGACTTGCATTATTACTAAGCCTATTTCTAGTGCATAGTTATATCATCCAATCATTGTTGTTGTCACCTTGTTTAAAGGGTTAGTGAAATCATCGGTTTTAAAGTTTAGTGAAAACGCATCTGCAATCATTTAACTTCGTGCAGGTGTTTTTGGGACATACAAATCTGGTTTTTCGCTCATTTGTTTTAGTTGCTAATACATGTTTGTAGATTCATTTTATTACGGTAATATTTAATATCAAAAAAATAACAAAGTGGTGTCGTTATCAATAAAATACATGGGGTACACATAATTTTTTGATAAGGTATCGTTTTGACGAGTACGAGATAAATCCAATACTTGGAAGAGAGAAGCCAAAAGACTTGACTTTATCGGCGTGGAATAAAGATAAAACTGAGTGAATTTTATTTTTTTGAATTATTTACTAGTGGCCAGAGGTACTAAAATGTGTTTAAGACAAATCTTCTTAACAATATTTATTTCTACGTTATTCAAAACGTGTCATTGTATTGATACTCGAGTGGATCCTCTAGTCGACACAAATGTTGGCTTGATCCGAGGGATGAAAGCTGAAGATGGTGGTTATGCAATGTTCTTAGGTATACCATATGGTAAAGTAGATAAAAATAACCCTTTCGGAGTAAGTATTATTTAATTTTAAAACATTTTTACACAAATTAATGAATCTTAATGGAAAATTATCGATATCGTTTTGTTTGTTCAGCTGACTTAACAAACTGAAATAATGTGTTATGCAATATTTTTCCCACAACTTCCAGCCGTCACTACCACATGAAAATTTTGAAGAAATTTTTGAAGCATACGATGATTCTGCTATTTGTCCTCAAATCGAAGAATTTAACAAAACTATCACTGGCACACTTGATTGTCTCCATCTTAACATTTACGTACCTGATGTTGCTAGTACGAAATCTCCAGTTCCAGTCCTTGTATGGATATATGGCGGAGGATTTCAGATAGGATTTGCTGGTAGATTTCTGTATGGACCGAAACACTTTGTAAGACACGATATAATTTTAGTTACTGTAAATTACCGCGTCGGGCCCTATGGATTTATGTGCCTAAATGATTCAAAGGTACCAGGAAACCAAGGCCTCAAGGACCAACTCTTGGCACTGAGATGGATAAAAGATAATATTGGTTCATTTGGAGGCAACTCTGATAAAATTACATTATTCGGTGAAAGTGCTGGTGGAGTTGCAATAGATTATCATTTATTTTCCAAACAAGAAAAATTATTCAATAACCTGATAATACAAAGCGGTACATCATTGTTACCTTCACTCATTGGTGAACCTGAGTCAATACGTACTCTTAATTTGGCTGCGAAACTCGGCTTCGAAACAGATGATTTAAACGAAGCACTCTCTTTTCTTGCTTACCAGAGTCCGAATTCTGTTATATCTGCTATGCAAGAAATAGACAGATATTTGCCTTGTGTAGAAAATGATTATGAAAATGTGGAAAAAATTATTTTTGATTATACTTTCAACTTAAACATTCCTAAAGTTGAAAATGTAGCAATTTTAATTGGTCACAATAATGATGAAAGACTAACAAATCATTTAAACAAAAATGCAGATTATTTTGACAACCTTAATATATTTCATGATAAGTTTAATGATGCTTTTAATTTTAATTGCTCGGAATTAATTAATGTTATAAACAACTTCAGACATTTTTACATCGGCGATGAAGAAATTACTGAACAAGAAAAATTTAGCATTATAGATTTTGATTCGGATTTTACTTATGTACATCCAACACAAAGAAGTATCAAACAATATATGGAAAATAATGCAGGTGACATATATTACTATATGTTTTCGTACAATGGTGGAAGAAACTTTGTTAAGAAACGAGATAATGTAACTATTGGAGGTGCAGCACATGCTGACGAGATTGGATATTTATTTGATATATCATACATGAAGGATGAACCAGCGCACGAAGACCAGTTGATAATCGATAGAATGACAACACTTTGGGCTAATTTTGTTAAATATAGGTATGTGGGATTGTTTAGAATAAACTAGTTATGTTGAATGTATTATAATATTATTTCTGGCTCTTTTTAATTTTAATGTAAAAATTTAATTCGTTTCAGCAACCCAACGCCAGAAACTTCCGACTTATTACCTGTCGAGTGGAGTCCAGTAGAGAATGACCAATTGTACTACCTTGATATAGATACTAAACTGACCCTTAAGACTAGACCATTTAAAGAAAGAATGGCTTTCTGGGACTTATTCTATCAATACAATTATAGTTTACAAAAAGGATACCGAAACTAAAGTAAAGAAATACTATAGTTATTTTTGTTAAGAGAGTTTACTATTAAAATTCATTAATTCATTTGCAGATTTTTCAGTAAATAATTGACCAATTATCAAACTTAATTTCATATGTTTAGAAATAATAATATAGTTGATTTAGTTGAATCAAAAATAAAACTCGTTAAAATTTTAATTAAAAATACTAATTGCATAAATAATAACCACGAATTAATTATTTTTTAAAGTTTTAAAATCATTTACAATTAGTTTTTTTTATAGTTTTGACATATCCGCATCAATCCCATTCACATATTTACATATTTAGCAAAATTAGAAAATTAAATGCAATCATTCTTTAATTTTTAGTTTTAACAAATATTAAAAAAAAAACTTGATATCTGAATAGAAGATTTTTAATTTCAATTAATTTGTATTACCTTTAATTAGTTTTAATTATTGATTAATGGTAAGTAAATAAATAATACACTTTTAATTAACTAAGATCTAAGATAACATATTGTTTTTATTGATTTGTTTCATCGTGTTTTAAACTCACAATGATATGAAATTATCAACTATGTAATTTTGAAATGTAATTATCTTTTTTTAAAGTATTTATTGGTTATTTTGTCTTCAAAGACAACAGTAGTACCTAAAGGATTATCTTATCTGTGCCTTAACAATTACAAAGGTTAAAAATGTATTTGAAAATACAAATATTTACAATTATATTATATTTTACATTATTTACTAAATGTCACAGTAAAAGTATTGACGCTCTAGTCAGCACAAAGGTTGGTTTGATTCGGGGTTTAAAAGCAGAGGATGGAGATTATACCATGTTTTTAGGAATACCGTTCGGAAAAGTTGAAGAAAACAATCCTTTCGGAGTAAGTGTTTATGAACTAATTAATTTAAAATTTTATGAGACTACTTATATTAGTGATGTTACTTAACTATTCTTGCATAATGTTAAATATTCTATAGCCTTGTGTCGAAGAGTTTTCTACATAACCATATTTAAGATACACTTTTTTTTAAAACAATGAAACCATAATAAGTAATAAATACTTTCTAACCTTGCAGCCATCAATACCGTACGGAAAATTTGATGGAATTTTTGAAGCCTACGATGACACTGCTATTTGTCCCCAAATAGAAGAATTTAATAAAACGATTGTTGGTTCGCTCGATTGCCTTCATTTAAACATTTATGTACCAAATTCCGCAAAGGCAGTAGGACCATTACCAGTTCTTGTATGGATATATGGCGGAGCATTTCAAACAGGATTTGCTGGTAGATTTCTGTATGGACCGAAATACTTTGTAAGACAGGATATAATTTTAGTGACTGTAAATTACCGCGTCGGACCTTATGGGTTTATGTGCCTAAATGATTCCAAGGTCCCAGGAAACCAAGGTTTCAAGGACCAACTCTTGGCACTGAGATGGATAAAAGACAATATTGATTCATTTGGAGGCAACTCTAATAAAGTTACATTATTCGGGGAAAGTGCTGGTGGAGTTGCAATAGATTATCATTTATTTTCCAAACAAGAAAAATTATTCAATAACCTAATAATACAAAGTGGTACGTCATTGTTACCTTCGCTTATTGGTGAGCCTGAGTCAACACGTACACTTAATTTAGCATCAATATTAGGTTTTGAAACGACAAATTTAAATGAAGCCCTTTCTTTCCTTGGTAAGCAAAGTACTAATTCAGTTATAGATGCTATGCGACAGGTACCAAGGTACTTACCTTGCGTGGAAAATGATTTTAACAATGTGGAAAAATTCATATCAGATTATCCTTTTAACCTGGACATACCCAAAGCTAAAGACGTACCAATATTAATTGGCCACACCGATGATGAGAGGCTTTTACAACACGTAAACAGAAATCCAGAGTATTATGAAAATTTGAACATTTTTCATGAGAAGTTATTTAACGCTTTCAATTTCAATTCCTCTGAACTAGCAGACGCAGTTAAAAATTTTCGACATTTTTATATAGGCGATGAGAAAATTACGATACAAGAACAATTTAATATTATAGATTTTGATTCTGATTTTACCTATGTACATCCAACGCTAAGAAGTATCAAACAGTATATGGAAAATAATGCAGGTGACATATTTTACTATATGTTTTCTTACAATGGTGGAAGAAACTTTGTTAAGAAACGACATAATGTAACTATTGGAGGTGCAGCACATGCTGACGAGATTGGATATTTATTTGATATATCATACATGAAGGACGAACCATCGCACGAAGACCAGTTGATAATCGATAGAATGACTACACTTTGGGCTAATTTTGTCAAATACAGGTATATATAATCTTACTAATATTATAAATGCGAATGTTTGGATGGATGGATGTTTGTTTGAAGGTATCTCCAAGACGGCTCTACGGACCTCAATGAAATTTTGGATGGATGTAGATCATACTCTGGAAGAACACATTGGCTACTTACTATGTTTTTTTAACTCCGCGCTGACGGATTCACGGGCGACAACTAGTGCCAAAAAAAACTCTTTTAAATGCATATGAAAATTTAAATTTTAAATAAATGCGTACTACAAGTTCGCTCAACTAATACAAAGTAAAAACTTTTGTATTTATCAAGCTATTATTCTAAAAGCGGTTATACAATGTATACAATGTATACATACAATAATACAATGGTAATAATACATTTGTTAAGAAAATAATTTTATTTCAGCAACCCAACGCCGCAGATTTCAGACTTATTACCTGTCGACTGGAAACCTGTGGAAAATAATTTACTACACTACCTTGAAATAGATTCAGAGCTGACATTGAAGAAAAGACCTTTCAATAAGAGAATGGCATTCTGGGATTTATTTTATAGGCACAATTATAAATTGCAAAAAGGTTATAGAAATAGGGATAAATGGTAGTATTGAAAATATTGAATTGAACAAAGAAATGATAATTTCATTTTGCACATTTGTAATAATAACTATTTTCTTGAAATCTTATTTCTATCCTTCGAGACCCGCTTCCCAATGTTTTTGACAAAACTATTTTTTTTATTTACTGTACAAGATATAGTTTAGTTAAATGCTTACGCTCGTTCCGCTTTCTGTGGCACTAAGTAGCAATACATTTTAATAAATCAATTTTAGATAAATCATGAACAAATAATGCAATGCATTTCATTTTTTTTACGATTTAATTGTTCTGTTATATTTTTTTTTTATTTTCACTTTCACCAAACTACTATAATTAGGAATCAATAAATTACATTGAAATAATTCGAAGTAAAGCATCTTCGCCGCTGAATAGGAAATGAAAAGTGTTGGCGGCGAGATTATTAACTTTGAATTTAATAGAAAAATGTCAAAAACCGCGTAGCATATCTATACCGCTCAGCCGGCCAAGAATTACTTGAGTGAAAACAGTCAAATTATATGAAAAAGAGGTTAATATTTATATATTTTCTAATAATTGAAGAAAATTAAAGACAAATAATTCTTGAAGTTAAGGCAAAATTTAACCTAAATACTTCTAAATATTACATTTAAGTTTTTTTATCTATATATATAAAAGAAAGTTGTGTTAGTTACACCATTTATAACTCAAGAACGGCTGAATCGATTTGACTG
>DWHV01000120.1:0-15528 GCA_018248035.1 Papilio joanae | reverse complement strand
ATGCGTTCACTCACAGAATTGGACATGTTTGACAACCATTTGGAATACTTACCTGCTACTATATTCGATTCACTTATAAATTTGAGAATATTGTAAGTTACATTGAATTAAAATTTTAATATTGGTGGAATGTAATCTTTTGTTATTAGGTTCTAAGTCTGAAAAGGTCCATTGCGAGAATTATGCAGTTAGAAATTATAAAAAAAAAAATATTTTTCATATAATAAAATTTAATGGCTTCCACTTCTTTTATCATAGTTCTTTTTTTAAACTAACTAAAACTCTTTTTTTTTTCAGACGTTTGCAGAGGAATTATCTAGAAGAAATAGACAGTGAAACATTTCGTTGGGCTAAAAAACTTTTTCACGTCGACTTGTCCAATAATTTATTACATACGTTGCCTGAACGCCTCTTCAGTAATAACTCTTTTCTGGAGACCTTAGATATATCTAACAATCAGATTATATATATACCCTCCGATACTTTTGTCGGTCTGGACTCCATCCTTACATTAGATCTATCTAAGAATAAAATATTGCGCATTGAAAACGGGACCTTTCCATTGAAAAAATTGCAAGTATTAAAATTATCTGAAAATAAAATAAGTAATATCACCGATAATGCTTTTAAAAGCCTATTTTCCTTGGAGACTCTGCTATTATTTAAAAATAAATTGAAGAAAATACCGCCAAAGTTATTTCATAATCTACACAGTTTGACGTTCTTGGATTTATCTAATAATAATCTAATTACTGTAAGTAGATTTCCAAGAACATTTTCGTATGAATAATTGCAGCTCTTCATTTGAATATTTCTAATATTTCAGTTCACAGGTCTGGAATTTCAAAACCTCCATTTGCTTCGTCATCTTGACTTGAAAGAGAATTTCTTGACGCAAATTCCCAACAATACGTTTGCAAACTGTACGAATTTGGAGACTTTAGATATATCAAAGAACAAATTGCGGTTTTTGAACGAGTCAACATTTCACGGATTGGATAAGCTTGTTTCACTTGTGCTTTCTGAAAATCAGCTGTACGAAGTTCATTTCATGACGTTTTCAACATTGAAGAATTTAACAACACTGTAAGTAATGTTCTCTTCAATAATAAGAAAAATGTTTGCGAGACTGACATAGACAAATTTCATCATCATCACACTATACGTCCCCACTGAGGCATTCTTAGCCTACCCTAAGTTAGGGGTGACTGGGCCTTAGTCCACCACGCTAGCCCATTGCGGGTTGGTTGACTTCACACATATCTTTGAATTTCTTCTCAGATATGTGCAGTGCAGGTTGCATCACGATGTCTTCTCCGTAAGAACGTCGGATAAATGTATATATGAAAATCGAAAAACACATTGATACATGGCGGGATTCGAACCCAGCAGATTACAAGTCAAGTGTTTAACACCTGAGCCACCGAGACATAAACTACTTTATCTTATACATATTGTAATAGTATAAAAGTCCTTGATGACTTCTGATTCGTCTAAATCCGACTATTTATGTGTTCAGGCAAGAATTTCACGAGCAACTTGCAATCTAATGAAAATACTACTTCTATATTTCGATTTCTATGAAATGCAAAGCTTGAACAAGAAAATCTCCAATCTGTTTCATTTCACAGATATATAGACAACAATATGTTTCCGTCGCTGCCGTCGCGTACGCTCGACTACATGCCGAAGTTGGAAAATGTAAAGTTATCAAATAACCCTTGGCATTGCGACTGTCACGCTCTCTACATATCAGCGTAAGTTAGATACAAAGTACTGTTTTGCAACATTTTAAGATCGTATTCGTCGTATCATTAAGGAAAGTTTTTAATGGTTTAGACATAGCGAAGTGAAACTTAAATTGTAATCTAAAGTTTATTTTGTTAAATGTAGAAAATGAGATAGATGTTTATTTTTCATTCGTAGATATAATCGCTTGTCTGCAGTAAAATTTTGATACACATTTAATATATTCTTGTTGTCAAAATAGTTTTAATTACAACAAAATAACTATTACGTTACAGTTGGGTACGCTTGAATGAAATGAAGATTTGGGACTACTCTCCGACTTGTATATCACCCTGGTATCTAGAAGGTCACTTTTTAAAGAAGCTGAAGTTCCCCGAACTATGTTCTGGGCAGTGGGCAAGCATGGTCAACTTGTCACCACGTCTACCGATGCAACAGCTTTTAGCTCTCAATGTTACCGTCAATAGAAAACCGCAAGGCAGTATTGACGACGGGCATGACATTTCTGAAGATCAATGGGAGTCAATCTAATTAGACTTCGACAATTTGTTTGCGCAAATAGTCGCGAGATTGTTATTTTACAAAGAGATTGAAATATAATAATAGTTATAAGTATATAACGAGCACTTTCCTATAAATATAAGGATAAAAGCTTATAACCGTCAGTACCGTTATCTGTCACAAGTGTCAAACTGTAACCTAAATTCTACCAGTAGCAGAGTTTTTTAAGCTTACGGTTTGGAACGTAACGTCCTGTCTATATAAATATTAAATATGTTTGCTATTTTATAATTATTGGTTTATAGATTTTGTGAAACTATTTATCCAGAGTTTGAGTGAAAATAGAAGTTAATATTTTTTACTTATAATTTTTCATCGCTGTGGCTAGCGATTGTACTCGTACAATCGCAATTTGTATGTAGAATTTTAACGTATTCAAATAACTTTACCAATTTCACTATTTACAATTAATAAATTTACTATGATGATTAACATTATTTTATTTAAGACTAGCTGTAGCCCGCAACTCGGTCCGCGCGAAATCAAAACAAAAAACTTAATAAGTAGCCTATGTGTTCTTCCAGACTATATTCTACAACGTGCCAAATTTCATCAAGTTGAGCCGTTGCTATCCATCCATTTAAACTTTCGCATTTATAATATTAGTAAGATATGATTCTTTTATTAAAACCCCCAAATACTTATTTTAACAAAATTGTTAAGTGTGAACTAGGATGTAGGTAAATTTTAAAGCATAAAACAGCAAAGAAGCTACCCAATACAGTTAAAAAAACTTTTCTCTGTACGCTTGACAACAGCGAGTTTTTTTAATTAGATAACATGAAAGGGAAGTTTTCTAATTATTTTTAATTAATACCCTTAATTAATATGTCCCTTAATAAAAAAAATCTTTCACAAAATTCTTTCATGCAAAATTCAACAAAGGTATCAAATATATCAAAAAATGTCAGTATTTTTAACGAGGGCAATCGTTCATGATTTTAACTGCTCCCGTTTGATATTATACGTTTACTTAAAATATGTAATACACCTAACACAGTAAAGGTACAGTAGGTTCAAAATAGCTTACATCAGAGATTACAAAATCGATTCACAGAAATTTAAAAGTTATTTATTTAGGTAGTCATTTTCCCATCTGAATGAAGCAATGGAAAATAACTAGTAAAATCTATACACACTGGGATCCACACAATGCAATTTCAATGCTAGTCTTCCTTTTTCAATCCTATTTTTTTCAATTCAACTGGGCATTATTGATACTATGGCTTATGAATAATGCAATCAACTTTTAGTCCATTTTGCTAAATCAAAAATCACAGGCGCTGCTTCATGAGCCGAATTTTACACGTAGTTTATATTATACATACATACATATAGACTGATTGTGATTTTAGAAATTTTATAATTCAGCTAGGTGGCCGAAAAATCTGGGAGGTATGATGCACCTTTCTGGGAACTTGGAATGAAACATTCAATACCGAATTGCCGCAGCATGGCAAAATGGCGAAAATTGACTGGTGTTCCTTGCGACAGAAGAATGCCAGTGAAACTTAAGGATTGAGTTTATAAGTCCATGATAAGACCAGTCCTCGTGTACGGCAGAGAAACGTGGGCCATAACTCAAGAGAATGTGCATATTATTCACGAAAATGCTGAGATGGATGTGCGGCGTAACTAGTGTAACCGTAACCGTGTCGATAAGATCCGCAACGAGTTCGTTCGAGGCAGCCTCGGTGTGAGCGTTAAGGCTGCGATGGTATGGTCATATAAGGAGGAGGCCGCCGGACTACGTCGGTAATTTAGCACTACATCTTTCCCTTCCCGGCTGCAGATCCAGAGGCAGACCCAAAACTAGATGGAAATATGTAGTGCTAAAAGAGATGATTGAGTGCCAAGTCTCAGATGAAGATGTCGAAGACAGAGCGAAGTGGAAGAAACTAATTAGGAAAGCCGACCCTACCGCAGAGAGAAAGAGAGAGGGCTAGGTGAACGACGGAAAATTATGAACTAAACCATTATCTTTACAAAAAGATGTAGTATTTTCAAAAGTGTCTGAACAGTCTAGAAATTACATAAATTAATTTTTATTCATCTATTTTAACTAACCCAAAATTATTTGACTCATCTGTTATTTGTTTGATATTAAAGTTACGTTCATCAATTTTTTCCCCGTAAAATATTATCTAAACTAACCTTTGAGGATTAAGGCAATAAATATTTAAATTTTAAAAACTCCCATTATAGTCATTATTGTTCTTTAATTATCGCTTTGATAGTAAAATTATTATCTTGTTATTTCCCCGCAAAGATATGGATCCATAGATTAACATTATAGACATTGACAGAATCACTATCTAAATATAGATATCAATAACATACAATTCAGTTTTATATTCGTCTTAATATAGACTGACCGTCTTGATTTTTAAAATTACTCACAAAATAAACCAACACTATATTAACGCGTGTGCAAGTGATTATAAGTAAAGTGAAAATTAAGTTTCTGTGAATCAAGTGCCAAAGAATTATATTTTTTATGATCTAATAGTGAAGACAATAAAACTGTTTCATATTTATAACTGTTAGGAATGTGATAAACGGATTAATTAATTCAAAATGCAAGTGTTCATTGTTCTTTTTTGTTTTGTTCTCTTGAAATTTAATGGCAGCTTTGGTAAGTAATAGCGCATATAATGATATAACATTAAACTAATGTTTTAAATTATGCCAGTACAATAGGACAGTAAAGCTGGCATAAACTGTTTAACTCACAGGCGCCAGTCAGTGTTTACATTAAGTATATCAGCGCTGATTTTGAGCGATACTGTCCTACTGTACTGGCATAATATAAACCCGGCATTGAGGTTAGGAATGGCCTTGCTTGTTCTGTAATGCCACGAGAAACCAACCTGCGGTTAAATTAATATAATATTATGGAAAATTATAATTGCACAAGTTAATATAGGGTAGGTCTGAGACCTCTTCATGAATATGTATTATTAGCTGATAACTATTATGGTAATTTTATATTTATCGTTCAATGTAAACCAAAAATAGAAGACGCCGAGTCGATGCTGGGTTTTAAAATGACGATTAACATACGTATATTGCTATCAGGTTAAAAAATATTACTAAAAATTTAGTCCATTTCATCTCTTAGATTTGATTGCGGGGCAATTGTGCAATATGTCAAGATTGCGAGATTGATTCACTAATTTAACCGTACCGTATTTTTTAGGACTTCTAAAATAGTAATAGCTTTCATAGCTTATGCCATCTTGCTAACAAATTAATTTATAAAATTTAGTCGACATTTATTTAAAATCGTACTTTTTACAAATTATTCTGGGGATAATTAAGGAAAAACGCACAAAATGATACAATACCTTAATGCATCCAAAAATCTTGTATTTGTTTACAGCTTGCTCTATGGAAAACATCACTAACTGGTTATTACCAGTTACCACAAACATCTACGATACGGAAAGAGATGTTTTCTTTCGAAGATCTACAACTAATATAGAAGGTCATTTTTATTTATAAAGTTTTCAAAATATAAAGCCTTATTATACCGAAATCTAAAATATCAAACAACTTTTGCATGTCATCAGGTATAAATTCCGTAACGAACAGCGAAGGTTTAAATGGAGGTCCGTATTTAACGGTTTCATATAGTAACTCCGAATTCACCATCGCCCCCAATACTCAGTTTGAAAACTATGAAGAAAACGAAACGGAACACTCGATTGGAATTACTGTTAATTTTAGATGCAGTGGTGGTTCCAGTAATACTTTAGTAAGTTAGTTTTTTATAGATAGCTACGATGTAACGAAGGTTTCAAGAGATTACTATTCAAATAGAAACTCTAATTAGAAGGAAGAGGTTATTGGTCATTCCTCGTTTATTCAAAAAACGTCGGTGTCTCAGAGGTTAAGTACTTGACTTGTAATCTGCAGGTCCTGAATTTGATTTGTTTGAATCCTGCCATGTACCATTGTGTTTTTCGATTTACATATGAACATTTTTCCGACGTTCATACAGTGAAGGGAAACATCGTGCTGTAATCTGCACAAATCTGCAAATAAATTCAAATATATGTGTGAAATAACCCGACCCGCATTGGCCTGCGTGGTTAACTATGGCCTAGTCACCCTGACTAGGGATAGGCTACGAGCACCTCGGTGGGGACGTATAGTGGGCTGATGATGATTCAAAGATGATGACGATTCCTGATGATAATTCCATGTCATAAATAAAATATTATGGTTTCTGTAAAAATACTGTAATCTATGAAATAGCAAAAGCACAGTCATCGTTATATTTTAACTTAACACTATATTTACAGGTTTTCATAATAAATATTATAGACACAAATAACAACGCACCGCAGTTCAGGCCAAGTGATAACTATCATTATAAAGTTGCACCGCCGCTTCCGCCTGGCTTTTTGATTACCGATTGCGTCAGTAATTTAATCGTGCGGGATATCGATCTGACAACTCAAAGAATCGATTTCGAAATCGAAGAAAATCCATTTTTCGAAATCGTTTCCGACACATCTACAACTCCTAAAGAATTTAAAGCTACTTTACGGACTACGACATTTATAAGAAGAATTTCAGAACCAATTGTTTTATGGATAAAAGCAACGGTAAATATTACAACATACTTCCACTGAATTAAAAAAGTGAATCTAAAACTGGTTTTGTGTTTATTTCTTACCAGGATGTTGATCTCACCGGTGATCCCCCGATTACGAGCAACGCCACAGTACATATAGAGGCTGACACAGAATTTGAATTTCCCGACGAACTCATATTTTCACAAACATTTTATATAGCTACTTATACCATTGAGGGTAATATTCTTCTAGAAAGTGACATATATCTGCAACAAGGCTATGATGCAAGTGTATCTTTTACTCTGGAAGGAGGTATAATTTAGATTTCATATCAATTCTAATTTCCGAATGAAACAATTACTTTAAGTTGTGTTATTCTATAACTTTTTTTCTACAGATAACAAAGATCTCTTTGATATTAATGTGAACGAAAATCGAATTACTTTAAGAGCTGTTTCACAACTACCTACGGATTTGTTGACGAGTCAAATTTATTTAATCTTAAAAGCTAGTCGCGAGCACACGAGTGGTGCAACTGCAACAATTGTAGTAAATTTACCCGAAGGTATTAAAATATGTTTGTAAAAATACTTGTGTGGTATTCAGAAAAGTTATATATTCGTTATGAATTTCAGGACCAAACTTAAGGTTTGAAGATGCTTACTACATAGGATCGATTGTGGATAATTCTCTCAGAATTCAAGATTTAGTTTTAAAAGAAAATTCAGATTACCCAGTGCAGTTAAATATTTACAGTGGTAATGATATTTAAAGCAAAACTAGTTAGTTAATAAAAACAAGAATTGTCTAGAAAAAAAAACAAGAATTTCGGAAAATCTAAACGGAGTAAATTATATTTTCAGAATTCAGTCAATATTTTACTGCTAGTGTACAAAATAATAATGTAATATTGCGTATGGATCCACTTAATGATGAAATTATAAAAAATAATAACATATTGACTTTACAAATTGTTGCTATTGCTAACAACAGAACAGCAGCTACTGTGGTGGTATTGGAAATTGTTAAAGATGATCTTACTACACCAATTTTCGAAAAAAACATATATAACGCTACTTACGATCCTATTCTTGGAGTGACAGCAGAAAACATTACATTTATTCAAGGTTTTGATGAAACTGTGACATTGTCTCTCGAGGGAGGTGAGTTCCGAAATAGCAATAAATATTATGTTACTGGCTTTAATATTAAAATGTTTGTTTATTGACAATGTTTTAAAAGAAATTACGATGAAAGTTAGGTGTGGCCGCTTCCCTAGATAAACATAAAATTATTAAAATTTTGTTTCCCTTATTTCAGATTTTAAAAACTATTTTCAAATAAAACAAGATGGCAACATATTTAACATTATCACGACAGGCTTGCCCTCTCATGTTTTAAATGAACAACGTTTGTTACTTACTATAATTGCCACGAAGCCAAGAACAGTCGGAGCACAGGCAGTTCTTTATATTGCATTGCCTCAAGGTGATAGAAACCTTTCAATATATTTTATTGACTATTCTGAATGTACTATGCAAAGTTAAACCACTTTGAAATGGAACGAAAACCACATTTAAAAGAATTTTTAGTTAGTGAAGTTTAATTTCCTTGTTTAACTTCAGTTCGAAGCATTTTTAAGTGTGTTTAAGCTATTAATATTAAATAATAGATCTCAAAATAATGTTAGAAATTGTAACGCATTTTTGCCATGTTTTCTGAAACTTTTGATTGCAGCTAGAGCATTGGCTTTTAAATCTCTTACTTACAGCGGATTTTTATTAAATAATAGTGTTATACTGGAGACAATAGAATTATATACCGGCTACGATGAAGACGTTGCCTTTGATCTTTCGGGAGGTAAGATGAATTTGTAGAAATATGTATTTAACTAGCTGTCGCCTGCGACTCCGTCCGAATAAAAAAAACTTGATAAGTAACCTATGTGTTCTTCCGACGATGAGATGATGAGACGATGTTCTATATCTGTGCCAAATTTCATCATGTTCCGTTCAGTCATTCCGAAGATAGCTTCAAACAAACATCCATCCATCCATCTAAACATTCGCATTTATATTAGTACGAGTATGATTATTAAATTAATGGCTATTACATTTTACACAATTTGTGTATTTCATATGTTTGTATTTATTCAACTTTTATTAAAAACTAGCTTTTACCCGCGACTCCGTCCGCGCGGAATAAAAAAATGCACACAAGATAAAAAAGTTCCTATGTCCGTCTCCAAGTTCTAAACTACCTCCCCATCAATTTTCAGCTAAATCAGTTCGACCGATCTTGAGTTACAATATTATATTGTAACTAACACGACTCTCTTTTATATATATAGATCACTTCATATTTCAGATTATGCAAGATACTTTATTCAATCAAATGAAGGAAACCTAATAACATTAAGTGTATCAGATCAAATACCAGAAAGTGTAATTTCTGATATCAATATTGTAATACTTACACTTACCGCAGAGGGTAATAATACTGAAATAGCAAGAACAACTGTTATACTAGAAATTATAAAACAAGACACTACAACACCAATGTTTAATAAAAACATTTATCATGGTACTTACTTGGACGCTGCAACAATGAGCATAGAAAATATATTTTTAACACAAGGCTACGATGAAAATGTAATATTTCGTTTATCGGGAGGTAAAAATTTAAGTTAATTAAAAAAAAAATTTTCAAAGTATTAAAATATTGATACGCTATGTTTTTTTTTTCAGATAATGCACAATATTTTGCTATTTCTTACAATGGAAACAACAATATTTCTGTATCGTTAGATACTATAATACCTGAAGAATTAATTTTCAACGAAAAGGTTTTACTATTTAATATATTAGCCGAAAAGAATTTTTCTGTAGGCGCTAACGCTGCAATATCAGTTAATTTTCCTAAAGGTATGTTCAGTAAACTGTTTTTGTTTTTCTTCTATTCTCTTAATTTATTATTTTCATAAGAATATTTCTTTACAGAACTAACGGAACCAGTTATGATGAAATTTTCCAAAAACAGTTATACTGGAAATATTACGAATGAAATGTTTACAATTGAAACTATTGTATTGGATGAAGGATTTCAGCCTCAAACAGAGTTTTTATTAAATGGAGGTTAAATACATATTTTCAAGAATTTCGTTGAGGTTGTGTTATTAATGACCAGCAATAAAATCTTCTTGTATATTTTATTTTCTAGATCATGCATCTTTATTTAATGTAACAAACGATGGAAATATTGTAACGGTACAACTAAATGAAAAATTACCCGAAGAGATTTTTCAGAATAAAACAATTATTATATTGAATATCGAGGCAATCCGTCCAAGAACAATAAAGGCTCATGCAACAATAGTAATAGAAATTATAAGTCAAATAGAACCAACCATAATAGTTCCAGTATTTGAACAAGCTTACTATTATGGACAATATTCTGTTGAAGATAAATTACAATTCAATCAAACCATACAACTCAGAGAAGGGTATAATGAAAATATTATATTTGAACTTGAAGGAGGTAAAAAAAAGAAATAAAATCATTATTTACAGGTTTTTGTTGATAATTCTAATACAAATTTTTCGGTTTCTATATAGTCAATTGCCAAAAAATGTACGTTTTTAATAATTTTAGATAGTTCCGTATGGTTTTCACTTACGCCTTTGGATGACGGAGTTATTTTAACACTACAAAGTTCCATACCATCAGAAGTATTAGCAAATAATCAACAGTTCATCTTTATCGTTACTGCAACTGTATTCAACAGTACGATTTCCGCTCGATCTACTATTGTTATTGCAGTTATAAATGGTAAAAAACAAACAGCATTTTATAACTTATACTGTTAAAAAACGTGTACAACATTATTTTATGTATATTTTTTTAGATGTTGAAGAAATAGTTATCCTCGACTTTAATAAACCAAACTTCTTCGGCACTATCGACAACAATACGCTTGATATGGAATCAATCTCGTTGGTCCAAGGATTTTCGCCCGATGTAGTGTTTACTCTTCAAGGAGGTATGTCTTTTAAAATAAAGCTTTTTTAACTAATATCATGTGTAAATCTATACAAATATTATCAGATATTTTAATATCGTTACTTATTTTTTCAATTTACAGAGTTGGCATCGTTTTTCTATAAAGTAATAAACGAATCAACAGTTAAAATCCAATTAAAGGATATGATTCCTGATAGTGTTGTTCCTAATAATAGAATAATTATATTAGAATTGGTGGCAACTGCACCGAAAGCAGTTCCTGCTTACGTCACAATAGTCATTGAAGTTGTAAGGCATGAAATTCCTTCATTAAACGATTTGCTTAAATTCGCCGAAGCTTATTATATTGGAGCGTACGACTTAACCGATGGTCTTTATTTTAATTATAATATAACGCTGGCAGAAGGTAATGATGAAACTGTCGAATTCACGCTGGTTGGTGGTAAGTACTAACAAAAGGCTACTCATTCTCTCAGAACGATAAAATCATAGACTTCGCAAATTTGTTTTTTATTTTTAGAGAATTCTTTATGGTTTGGAGTAGTACCAACTGAAAGTGGAGTAACTATATCATTAACTAGTCCTATTCCCGTCGATGTAATAAATAACAATCGGCAGCTAATCTTTGAAATCTCTGCGAGTAAACCTAGCAGTTCAGTTACTGCCACATCTGTGATAATCATAACCATCATCAACGGTAAGTTAAACCTTATCAATCAATCAAGTTCTAGTGATTTTTGTAAAGAAGATTAATGAAACAATTTCTTTTGTGATTTCATTTCAGAACTAAATACTACACAAATTCTCAGCTTCGAAAAAAACAATTACTTGGGTACAGTAGATAATATAACTGTTAATTTGGAACCTATAATCCTTGAAGAAGGATTTACTACAGACGTACAATTTTTACTTAATGGGGGTAAGTAAAATATTTGTACTCTCTGCTCAAAGTCATACTTATTGTATTAACCATATCTTCTGACTTTTTTTTCTAAGAATTGGCGAACTTCTTCACAAAGAGAATAGATGGAGCGATGGTGTATATTTTACTTGAAGATACAATGCCTGAAGAAATTTTATCAGGAAATAGAGTAATTGTCCTAGAGTTAGAAGCAAAAGCATCAGAAGCATTACCAAGTTACACCACAATTGTGCTCGAAGTTATTCAACAAAATCATTTACCTGTACACGTGTTAAAATTTAAAGAACCGTATTACACTGGGCGATACAAAGAAAATGATGTATTTGAGTTCGAACAAGCTATTGTTCTTGCTGACGGAAGTAGTAATGGTGTTGAATATTCATTGGAAGGAGGTTATAATTAATACAAATTGATATGTTATTTATAAATGATAGTGTTTTTACAAATTGATTGTTATGTTTCAGACAATGCAATTTGGTTTTCACTAGAAGAAGTTGAAGATGGACTATTAGTTATTCTGTCCACTCCCATACCACAGAATATACAATCTGAAAATCTGTTCCTCGTTTTCATCATAACCGCTACAAAACCGGAAAGTGTCACCGCTAGATCTACTATTGTAATTTCTCTGCCGAACGGTAAAATTATATTTTTTTTTTACTAAAGAAGTTTAAGTACTCTAGAAAGAAAACTATCTGCTTCAGTGTCAATAAGTGTGGTTTTCGTTCCTTATACTGTGTAAGAAAAAGGTACAGATGTAACTCAATTTATCTTCAAAATACCGTAATATTTTAGTATTTTTTCAGCTTCACATGATAACAATATTTATTTCAACAAGTTACTGTACAAAGGTGTCATAAGTGACAATGTTATATCACATGAAAACATTCTAGTTTCTGGATACAATGGGACTGATGTTGAAATTTTTGGAGGTAATTAAATAAAAACTTATGATAATTGTCTAAGCTTTATAAAGCTTACAAAACATCGTGCGTCGACCTCACGTGATTAGGTCAGGGAGATGATGATTTGTTTACATGTTTTGTACTTCAGCGAATATAACATTAATTTATTTTTTAAAACTTCGAATCTCTCCTTTGCCAACGAAATGTGAAAGTATTTTTGATTACTTGTTTACTCTATTTCTCTGTGATGGTTGATGAACCTGACTCGACATAAGTTACGCTTTATTTTCAGTTCAATGATCTTTGTTAAAGTTATTTTTTGTAAAGTCAAGTACTGCGTAAAACTTATATAAGAATATTTTTTTCTTTAGATATTACATACAGATATTATATACAGAGTATCAAAGTATGAATATATTAAGTTTTTTTATTATTATTGTTTTTCTTTTAGTCCTATTAGTATTTATGACTATAAAAACATGTGACTATTTTATTTTCAGATCATGTAAATTTGTTTATTGTACAAATAAATCAAGGAGTTGTGACTGTTGAGTTGAGAGATACAACAGCAGTAGGTGTGGACAATACTTACGTGATACTAGAAATTCGTGTGCCCGGTGCGGGATGTGTACTCCAACTAGATGTCATCGCTCAAGGTGAATTAAATAGTTTAAAATTAAAAAACATTTTTTTTAAATATTTTAACAACGATGCCTTTTATTTATTCAAATAATTATATTTTAAAAGTTTTCAAATAATATGCACTTGACATAATATTGGGGCTTATTGGCACATAATTGCCTTAATAAAGACTAAAAAATTAAGTATATTTAGTAATTAAGAATAAAATTGAGTGAAATAAATGAAAACCGTCGCAGAATTTTGGTATAACAAGATTTAATTTAGTTATCAAATATTAAATATTCACTCATGTAAACTTAGATAATTAAATGATGAATGGTCTAGTAAGTACTAACTTACTTTATTAAGGCAATGTGTCCATAAGCTCCATTATTAAGTCAAGTGCATATTATTTGAAAACTGTTAAAATGTAGAATATAATCATTTGAACAAATCAAAGGAAAGTATGCGATTTATATCTGTGATTCAACTTTTTCAAGATTAATGCCGTACTTAAGTTATCACGATCTTATTATTATCAATGTCAAGTGGAATATGAATTATCCGTATCCTTCATTGCGTGAGATATTGCGTTGCAATTTATGATAGCGGCACTTTAAATGTATCTAATCAATGTTGTACAGAATTTCAAAATACCAATTTCGCATAGTCTTAGAAGTGTACGTAAAACTCAATCTCCGTACTTAAACGCACCGAAGGCTAATACGTAAAATGACAATACTTTCATTAAGTTTATTTTAGTGAAAATATATTTCTTAATACAACAATAGCCTTATTATCTTAACATACTTTATTTGATTTCAGTATCAACGATAAGCAGTTCGCATTTATTTCCTTTTTTATTATTCTCACTTTCATTTCAGAGATTCCAGCTCTGCCTACAGTAAGGTTTAGCTCCGAGTCGTACGTCATGCAAGTAGACATTTCCCAGACGGGCCTGATCGGACAAGTATCTGCGACTGCGGATAATGGAGAATCCATTACATACTCACTGTCCCTTGACAATGGTAATGTCTGTTATATCATAAAAAATATAAATTACGTAGGTATAATTTGGTCAACATTAGGTGCATAATTTATACATGGACCCAAACATATCTTAAAACTACTCTCAGTTTAGCTTGAGTTACAACTGTTAAATTATCTTTACTACAATTTACAAGCGCCTGTTTTTTCATAATGGCAAAATTGCGAATGCAAAAAAATAATATAATTTTTCGTGCAGTACGCTAAACGCGTTATAAAATGTCACGTTAATTTATTTAATATGTTTTAACGTGTAGAAATATATATAGTTATTTGACATATCTAATAAGTAGAGCTTGCTTAATAAAAAGTTCCATCAACAAAATAAATGCTGACAAGTCATGCGTAACAGACCTTTTATTGCGCAATAAACAAATTTATTTCATTACATCGTAACTTTAATTTGATTTCAGCTTTAAATGAGAACTGGTTCGTAAAACAAAAATGTTGTACCATTTAAAGCTATGCTTTTATCTAAATAAAAGTGTGTTAGAGCAATCTATCGAAACATTCACAAAAAAACAAGGTGTGGTCACAGTATTTTAGGGGTAATATTTTGAATGAAATCTCCTAAGATTAAATACATGCAAAAATGTTGAATACAATATATGATTATTTAGTTGTTATCTAAATATTATTAGCATAATTGGTGTTAACATTGACATTTATTTTTATATATACTCGTAGATGGTAAATAATGAGCGACAGTTGACCCGCGAGTATGACACGCCTCATAATGATTCAATAACAATAAAATATTTCCGCGTTCAACACAAACATTTAACACAATATAACACTTTTAAATGTATTGTTTAAATGTTATAACTGTTTAACTTAACATTTACGACAAAAACAAGATTTTTATGCATGTGCTTGCCTAAAAATTAAAGAATAATAGCGACTTAGTGATACAAAACGTATCTAGCCAATATAGTAAGATGAGAATGATGCTTGTTTGTTTAACTGAAGGTTTCCACTATTGTAGCATGTATAAAAACATAGCACGATCCTTCTCATTATCTACGAAATAGAAAGAGATAATATTACTAATATTATAAATGCGAAAGTAACTCTGTCTGTCTGTCTGTCTCGCTTTCACGCCAAAACTACTGAACCGATT
>DWHV01000119.1:0-15553 GCA_018248035.1 Papilio joanae | reverse complement strand
TTTTTACCCCGTTTTGTATTTTTTATTCCGCGCGGACGGAGTCGCGGGTAAAAGCTAGTTTATAATATTAGTAAGATGAAAGCGTAATAATCTATTTTTAATATGCCTTTGAGATAATCAAGGACTTGTTTTATAAGCCTTGATTAAATTTATATTGATACTTTAATGTTTAATTGTTTTATATATGTACTAGCTGTTGCTCGCGACTCTATCCGCCCGGAATTAAAAAAAACTTAATAAGTAGCGTATGTGTTCTTCCAGACTATGTTCTACATCTATGCCAAATTTCATCAAGATCTGTTTACTTATTCGAGAGATACCTTCAAACAAACATCCATCCATCCATCTAAACAATCGCTTTTATAAAATGATAAATATCATAATGCATTTCCAGATAAGGACATTTAGTAAATACACATCGTTTCAACGTGCAAAAGTTATAAGAGACAAGCGCACAAATAAAAGCAAAGGCTTCGGTTTCGTCAGTTTCAAGGATCCTGGTGATTTTATCAAGGCTATGAAAGAAATGGATGGTAAGTAACACTGATTAGACTAAAATAGGACTGACTTATTCAAGAATTAAAAAAAAAATTAACACAAGTTTTTTTTTTTTAAATGTTAACTATTAATCTTTAGTCGCTTAAGTCTTTGAAGAAAATTATGCCTTCTAAGATTGAACATTGTCTTTAATAATTTTACTTTTAGATGTAAATTTAGAAGACTTACGTTAGTTCTGTTATTTAAGTACGTCCTCGATTGGTATGAATGTCGCGCACGACCAATCGTCTAGTGGAAAAAGGGTTTAACAACATAAATGTAAAACTTGTATTATATGTAGGTCGGTACGTTGGCAGCAGACCTATAAAGCTGCGCAAGAGCACGTGGCGCAGCCGAGCACTGGATGTAGTTCGGCGCAAGGAGAAGGAGAAGGCGGCGCTGCTCTCTCTGCTAATGGCCGGCAATAAGGCGGCGCAGCACTGAATTTACAGTCGGGGATGTTAATTTCCTACCCGGTCAAATGTCATTCGACGTTCAGTGCAAAGATCCACAAACTTATTTGACCCGGTGGGCATCATTGACACTAAATTGTCATAGCTCATTAGCGTCACCGGTGTTTTAATAATATATTAATTTAATATTTTCGTTTTATTTACCCCTTTTTGAATATATTCGTAGTAATAAATTAAGATTTGTGACAATTTGTATTGTAATTCTTACGTACAGACTGACAAAAAAATATCTGACACAGTGGACATAAGTCAAACTTAATTACGATAGCTCACTAGTGTCAATATTGTCAAGTGTCACAAGATCCTTGGTATACAGTAGCTGTCATTTCATGCTTTATGTCAAATTTGATGTCTAACAGTTGGTTTCTGAGATCTCTGTATAAAATATATCGTCATCCTTGTTATCTTTGACAAAACAGAGATAAAAATATGTTTTAAACGAGGATTTTAGCTTTAGAAACCCACTGGTGAGTAGGTTTAACATTTCTGGCAAGTGATCTTGATATCGGCGCCTTTAACAAGGTCAGATAAGTTTGCCGTAATATACAAAACATTTTGTATCAATTGATTACTGCATTTGAATTGTTAAGTGGTAGCTTAGTGTATTATAGTGTGAATAACCTACACTAAGTGTCTTACTTAGCGCTTAATTATCAACAAATTGACAACTTTTCAGGAGAGGCTTAGAATATTTCGACCATATAGGAAAAGGTACCTCTTTTACTTCAGCAAAAAAACATATTGTGCTTAGTGCATGTTAAATAGACTAAGACGTAGCTTTTAACATAAAATAGTAACAATCCTCGATTTCCCTTATACATAGGACCCATCGATTTATTAATAAGAATGAAATGTGACTTTTTTAATAAAACATTCGTTGATAGTATTTTATTTATTGATTCAAACTCTTTGGTTTAACATCGTTAATAAAACTTACAATTTGACATTCCTTAAAAATAAAAAACTCATTATAGGAAAATTACAAGTCAGCCTAATCTTAATCTGATAATTCTAGCTATTATTAGCGTTATTATCTATTAAATTAACTTATAAAAGAAAAATAATTATCAGTCAATGCCCTACAACATAGTCTTAATTTGTACCGTCTGCCTTAATTTATTACCGAAAGTTTTCTACTAAAAGACTACATATTCATACTCTGAAAAAACTAAAAATATGTTTCTGTACAATTGTTTCGGCAGTGGAAACGTACAGCAATTCGTACAATTGATCCTCATTACTTATGTTACTGAAATCCTAAAAGTGATGTTGCATTAAAATTTTTAAGTATTATATAATAAGATTCAAAGTTTATGGCGGCTCGTATTGCTACCCGCTAACGGCAGCCAGGGGTCACTTGATTCACTAAAACCCCTCCGTGGTAATCCTCGAGTGCGACTAAGAGAGTCCCGGGATAACCAAAGAGCCGCACCTGGACAAGGTTCCGACGACACCTAAAATCGTGTTGTGCTTAGCGTTTCGTACATTAAGAGCGGCCATAAAGTTTGGATGTTATTGTACAATCTCATTCTACATTATAGTCTGTGATATTATCGGGGTAGGTATATTCTATGGGGTCAGGTTTGAGTCGTTGCGCGCGCAGGCGCACGAGGGGCCGGGGGCGTTGTCTCTGCGGGGGGGCGGTGGCGGCGGCCGCGTACTGCTTGTCGAGGCAGCAGCGCAAGTCGCCCTCCTTTAGACCGGACGTCGCAGGACAGAACGGCGCTGTGAAGTCTTCAACGCAGTATGCACCGGACGCCCTGAGAATTAATAAAAACAAAAAGTGAAGAAGTGGGGAATGGTAAAAGGTGTCGAAAGGTGAAATGAGGGGTGCTAAAAGGTATGCGGGAGTAAAAGGTGAACGGTCATAAAACGTCCGTCTGAGTATTGTACGTACGTCATGGGCGCGGGCTGTCCGAGCGGCACGGGCAGGGCGGCGGCGCGCGCGGGCGGCACGCGCACGGAGCAGCGCCGCCCGCACGGCGCCGCCTGACGCGCGCGGAACAGGCTCTCCGCCTGGTAGCAGATCGACCACACGTGGCTGCATAGCGCTTCATCTGTAACGATACATATCAACTTGTTGATTCGTCACGAGAATCCACCAGGAAGCAAAGAACTCGTGTAATAATTTTTACATGATTCTAATCGTTTGGAAAACGCAGGTCTTACTCCCTGGTACATCTCTCTTTCAATTTGTGAACCTTCAATTTTAAATCGGCAGTTTCCAGGGGTCAATTTAGATCAGTTTGAAAGAAACATTTAAGAGTATGATGTATGAACGTTTTGTACTAACTAGGGGTGTCCTCGCAGTATGGCTGACTACGGCCGCCGTTGAGACAGAAGTCGGCGTGTCCAAGACGAGCCGCTTCTCCGTAGCGGCCGGCGTTGGTGTGCAACACGTGTACGGCGCGCGCGTCGCCCGGGTCCAGTCGCAGCGCGGGTGCAGACCGGATCAGAGGCCGCGCCGGGTCCAGACCTAGATGCGACGCGATTAAAGTTATGTAAACGCGAAACTAATTGATGGAGCAAATTGCGCAAAACTTCGATCGATTAAACTTATTTGTCTAAATTATTATTTGGTCTAAATATAACGTACATCTAAAGTATCTAATATACTTAACTGTCTATGACTTTTTCTTTCCTAATTCAGGCTGAAGTTTTACCATTACAATTAAACTCACACAAACTTCACGATGAGTAAGACTATGTTACAATACTTACCAATAATCCTATTAAGCCTGAAGGTGAGATAGTTTGCTAGTATGCCGCACATGTGGGCGCCGAGCGAGTGTCCAACACAAGTGAGCCTGTCGGGGCGCAGCCCGGCCTGGCGAAGCGCGCCCAGCGCCTGCGCCACGCAGCGCGCCGCCGGGCGTAGGTTGTGCACAGCCGCCACGTAGCACGGCGGCTGGCACAGCGCGCCCCAGTCCACCATCAGTACGTTGTAGCCGCCGCGACGCAAGTACGCTGCAAAATATAGGACATACATAAACTATCTAGATCAATGATTCCCAAAGTAGTAAAATAGGTGGGGGGTCTCCCTTTTTTGACTTTGTGGAAATTTTTTAAAGCTTGCCGATAATAAGCCTTAAGGGGAAAACACGGTCCTGGGTAAAACTTCGGTATTTATCCTCGATTGCGACTAGACAGAACCTTCTGGATCCATTAAACACCCGGCGTGGGTGTACGATGGTGGGAAATAAAGCTGAAGGTTGAAGTTGAAAAGGAAATGTTCAATAAACTAAAGGGTTTCATCATAACCAGTAAAATTATAAAACGTTTGGGAATATTTGTGTTAGAGGACAATGAACTAGAATGGAATTTAAGTATAGTTGTAAACTAGGAAGAAAATTCCAATAAACAAACAACGTTTCTCTACTATAAATGGAATATAAACTTTTCACGTCAACTTCATCTTACGTAAGTCTTCATGCTTCCTGATTCTAAGCACTGCCTTTTACATGACTAGAATAAATATAACATGGCCACATAAAGCCATTAACCGCAGTTTATATAACTATTAGGAGCTTATCATACCAAGATTTTGAACAATAAATAAATTACCAATTACAACAATCGCTTCGATGGTTATAAACAATAAATCTGGTAATGCAAACACGTTAGGAATGGATAGGATTATGTATAATATATAATAATATAGGAACCCAGTAAATATGTACTACAAGAAGATCTACTGTTGTTTTTAAACAATACACATTTAGGAATAATGTCATTCTCATTACCTATTTAAATAAAACAAATGTTGTTGCAGTTTACAGCATTTAACAATGTTGCAAAAGATGCGTTAAATATTAACAGCCTCAACAAACGGAGAAAGTTGTGGGAAATGCGTAAAGTGCATAGCACCTTGTCAAGTTGCAACACCAGGAGCACTTTCACTCTCCTTGTTATCTATGTAGAGCTTACATGAGCATTATACCATAGCCACCATTTGTCTATATTACTTATTACTAATTTTATAATTGCAAAGTTTTAATGGCTGGATGATTATTGGCAAATAACGCGAAAACGGCTAAATGAATCTGGATGAAATTTGGAATAGAGATAGTTTTTTTTATATATTATGAGGTGACAAAGGAACAAGCGGCCACCTGAATTCGCTGAAATGGCGAAGTAACCGCTGTCATAGACATACGCAATTTCAGATTATTGGTTGGAATATCGAATTTTTAATTCCACTCAAACGAAGTCGCGGCCCACAGCTAGTATTATTATAAAAATTGTAGAGTTCGTCCATTATATTTGTATAAAGAATTTTGATTTACGTTTACGTTGCGAATCTACACAAAAGTAATCTGCCTGAAGACGTATTCAGTATTGCCGTCCGCAATATATAAACATTTTACTGCCTCTATTTTTACACAGAGGATGACAAGGATGAAAATATATTTTAATTGATTAACATAGACTCAAAGAACAAAAGTAACAGTTGAAGCCTGAGAAATATTCAATTGTTTCTACAACTTAACTATGAAACAGTGGGAATTATCACCAGGAAGTTAGGATGTTGGTAGACATCAGTTCATAGAGCAAAGGAAGTTTTACTTTCATAATGAATACAATCTTTATGTTATGAGAAATTATTTCATTTTAGTTTTGTGACTCTACTATTATTACAAACCTTATCGAGGATTATATGTACAACTTGTACACATCCTTCCAACTTTTCGACATCCTTTTTATTTTCTTTGGCAAAACAAAGATAACAATATGTAAGTCTCACACAGTTTCTTCTTCACAACCCATTGGATTCCTTCATAAGTAAACGACTACGATATTTTGTTTTGGAATATAAGTACATATTCCGTATGTCATTAGGTTTACTTTTAAAAACATTATAAATTAAAAGTAATAAATATTACGTAGCCATTGTGTAGCAGTATAAAACTTCCTTACAAAAGATTTCAACGCAACCCTCTGTGATTTATTATTACTACGACAAATACGTTATACCAAAAAAACCTTAGACATTTCAAAGAATCTTAAATAATACAAAAAATGCTAATCATGTAAATGTTATAGTGAAACTGATTTAAAACGCAAACGGAATAATAAATACAAGTAAGAAATCTTTTGGTAAGAGTTTGTTACGCAACTATTCGTATAACAAATTGTATATTTTAATGTGTTACTTGTTAAAAAAACGTGAAAGGAGATTTAATTAGTTATTACTATCGCTATATTCTACGTAAGGAAATATACGTAAAGAAATCGAAACTATTTCGTATACAAAACATCCAAATATTCACATGTTTTACGTCTTTCTAATTGTTTAATTTATACAATACTTATAAGTATGTATTTGTTACTAATTTACATGCAAAAACGTCATAATACTGAATTATGAATATTTAATCAAATATAAAATAATACTTTCTAATAAGAGTTTTATTTAATATTAGTCAATTTAAATTAAATTTCTAATACATAACTAATCAAACACACATATTAAATACCTACACCTTTTAATAGAGAAAAATTTAATGGACAGATTCACTACAAGCCTATCACCAATTAATGTACTATTAAAAAAAAAAAAATTGTATATATTTCCTCTATGTGCTCTTAAACCATTCATCAAACGTTAATAAAACTTTTGTAGGGTGTTTTGAGGACACCAGAAAAAGAGAAAAAATCTTAACTTGATTTGACATTACAACAAATGTAGTGTTCAACGGGGGTCCAGTAAGTCATTCAGTCACTTACCATCTCTGAGTACGACGATAGGCAAGGTGTCATCTCCGCCAGCATAGCCGTGTATCAGCAAGATGGTTTCGTGCGAGGGCTCCCAACCGCTCTGTCGCAACCAGTCCTCGCTGAACAAGTCTACCTATGAACGAAGAAATGTTAGAATAGCCAACAGACTACGTACAATTGTACGACTATAAGATTAAACGCACGCATAACCTTAAAGAAGTCACTTAGTATAGTTTTAGTAGGTGAAATCTACTCTAAGTACTGTTTAAGAAACCATGAATTGATGCAACGTCAAAAAACTCCCTGTCCTTATCCCACTAAAGTTGGTTTGCAAAATTTTATGAATTCCTTTACCTTCTGACAGTATGCAAAAATATAGATCAGATTGTGTCGCTCTAAAAATACCTATGTTCATCGCCCATAAGACGATTATGCCTTGCAAAACTAAATTACCTAGGTTAATCTAGATTCGCAGAACACATTTGTACGTGATAATTTATAATTATTGCATACAGCGTCGCGTCGGCCGCATTCTTTAGCCATCGTCAAAATATGCGTGCCCCGTATGCGGATGTGTTCCGGCATTCACTAACCTTACCTAAACGTTTTGTGTATATTAATTTGTTAATATGTCATGTTAAATCAAATAATAATTCAAAAATCAAGTCACTTTATCATGCAACTCTCGAATTATGACAATCCGCGGAAATATATGAATTAAATGAATTCATATTCATCAAAATTGCTTCATCCATTTAATCTACAGGAGGTTACAAAAATATCAAGAAAATATACTAAATTTTCTTGTTATATACGAGTATTAATAACATCTTTTGAATCTGTGATGAAAATTAAAAAGTATGTTCCTCCAAACTGCATATAAGCACGTATTTAGCAACTTTGTTTTTAATTCATTGAGGACAAGGTCGCAGAGACTCGCCGGGTATTGTTTACACACGAACATAGAAACAGGTAGCAACCGCGACACATGAATGAAGAAAGGATACCCTTCTACCTGGGGACGGCTAACGGTAATTTAGTGAAATAACCCACTAAGCAAATATGGAATACATTTTAAATAAATTAAGTAAACAATACTGAGATTTATAGACCGGAAGTTATGACTTAGAATTTAAGAAAGTTTTTATATTATTTATGTATCACTGATTAAATTATCGTTTGATATTTTGTAGGCGTTTCTCGATTTAAAAATAATGTTTATAGTAGACCCACTGTTTATTCATATTTTGTACGTTAATGCTACTTTTGTATTAAAAGACAAAAGGGAAATATGTCTCTTTTTCAAAAGTTTATACAAAGACGATCTATTTATACGCAATATCGTTTGGTAAAACAATTTCATAACGTTTTAAAGTATTTTTTTTACATAGTTAGTTTTTTTTTTACTGACTTATCGATTGTTCTGAGACCAAAATCCCTGTATAAAAGATATCGTCATCCCTCACATTATTTTTGACAAGAAATAACAATATAATACAGGGATATTGGACTCAGAAACCAACGATTAGTCATTAAATTCTTTGTAGAGAAAGACGAGTTACTCATAATGGATTTAACACTGTTATTAACTCTGTTTTTAATTACTGCATCCACTCAATATAAACAATAAGATGCATTATCAGAAACTAAAGAAATAACTTGAAGAGTTTAATTACGGTGGCTGACTCTACAATTTGTGTAGCGATAGTATTGAACAATTTTATGTTAAAGATATTATATGCGACAAAAATGATTTATTCACAATTTTTAAACACTAGATTTTTCAATAATCAGTTTTCCTATAATTTGCTTGCTTCAATAAAAGTTTTAATAAAAGTTAACAGTATTCGAGTATTATTTTTTGTTTTATTTGAAATTCTATCTTTATTTTTGTTGGAGAAAAGAAAGTGTTGCCATTTAGAAATCGTTAGAAAAACTGCTTTGTATTCTCCCAAGGCGCGTGTAACGGACGCCGCGTACACTACGAGGATGCCTTAATAACTTTAAGTTTAAACAGGTCGCGGACTGTATTAGTTACCTGATTTTATGAACTAGTTCACTAATAAACTATATAGACTAAAAAGTAATGGACACGTTATACTAATTAAAGTATTTCTTCTCTCAATAATTTGTCTCTATGTATATCTTGGAATAGAAGAACAGTGGAGTAGTTCGTTTTTATGCGGTTGTTTTAAATATCGGGAATGAGTTAATGTTGTCTTCCACTGCCGAAATGCGTGATAATATGTATAAATCTTTCGGCAATAATAATTTACAGTCAAATTAAAAAATCACCAATGAAAAAATGCCTCCACAAAATGCAGGTATTTTAAAGAAATATGTACGTACAGTTTTTTTGAATGGCTCCGACTCTGTATACAAGTTGATGATGACGTTGGGGTCAGGACATGGCTCACGATCCCGTCTCCACACGCAATCCTCGAATGAAGCATTTGCGTAAATATCATTGTTGAGGAATAGAGCCTCCTTTATAGGCTTGCGTTGACCACAAACATCTGATACAAGAGAAAACGTCATGATTATTTTTATTTAAGACATAATTTATTGACTAATTTAAGCATTTATGGCTGTTTGTTTTATTTTAGTGTTGGCTCTCGCTTTTAATGTTATACGTAACTTTATGAATGACTTAATAAGACGAAGAAATTGTTTGCACAAAACACAGGGTAATGGGGACATTGTTTTAACCTAAAAATTACATTACTTGCGAAAACTTTTACATATTAAGTAATTAGAAATATTATTTAATGAAATACAAAAATTTTACAACAGTTCTGTACTAATTTAAATTAACTTTCAACAAACATGATGATATACAATATTTAAATAATAATAAAAAATACTATAAAAACTCATCATTACAATTTCTTCGTTCTGTTTTTTTATATTTATATTTGCAAAATTCGATATAAAAAAAATAATTATGCCAAAAACAAAACAAATAAATAAAAGAAAATGAACCGAAATTAGCTAGTTATTATTCAGTGACATATATTATGTGATTTGTACATACCGTGAGGAAATAGTGTTATTACTGCGATGAAAAAAGGCGCGAATTTGTTACGAGGCATGTTCGCCGGTCGCGGTCGGTTGCTAAACTGAACTGAACGCAAGAGACGCGTTACGAAGTGCCTACGATACGAAATTCGCACACACATTACGTTTTAAGTCACTCAAGGGTTAAGAACGTTTTATAATAAACTTACATTTCAAACATGAACTAACTTAATCGCCGGAATGACAACATGAAGTATACTCGTAATAGTCGTAGATCGTGAATTCATTCGTCGCATCACAGGGTAGAGTTAAATTTGCAATAGACAAATATTTTTTTTACGTGATATTAATTAAAAAAAAACTTTAAAAAATGAGAATTTACATATAAAAATGCTTTTACTTTGATGACCACAAAACTAAATTCCTTCAGAATCAGAATTTATTTATAGCCAAAGGTAAACGTGTAAGAGGCCACCTGATGTCTACTAAAATAGCGAAGTGATTGCTACACAAAAAGACATCTGCACTTAGTAAACAAATTGCAGGTGAGTTACATTACTCTACCAACCTTATCAAACTTTTTACTCGAGTTTCTTGATAGTTTCATATAATGAAAATCCTCATGTTAAAATCGTGTGAATAATCATTCACTGTGAATATAAATAATGTAAAATTGTAGTATTGCATAATTGAATTAAAATTGTGACAGGCGCTGAAAATAAATATTCTCACAATTTATTAAACAAAGATTTTTTATTGTACAATATGGTTTTGAATAAAATACTTACTAAGATTCGGAAGCTCCAACGTAGTAATTGTTTTGAAAACTAAAATTTTCAACGTTTGAATGCCTATTTTTATATTGTCACTTAAACAAAACTGAGCAAGCCCATTTATATAACACATTATAATAATTATACTTAACTATACAACATGACTTGTGCGTTTTCGCAGACCCCACCACCAGTATTTTTTAAAGAGGCCCTTTGCACTATCGCAGGGATAAGAAAGTATTAAGTGAAATAAAAATAAATATTCACGCACCATGCATTATTTAATGTATACTTTAAACATTCTTGTGGAGGAACTGCAGGGCAATTCCTTTGCTATGATAATTCACTTAATATTTCTGATCACTTCAGTAGCACTTTTTGCGCTTCTGCTTTTCAGGACATTTCATAATAATACATACGTATATACTAATATAATTAAGCTATTGCCAAGGTTATTTGTCAATGTAATCTGGCACCAAACCAAACTATGCAAGTTGTTGAGTTGAATTCTTATATCTTTACACATGTACCTATGAAAAGAATCAGCGAAATCTCAAAGTCTCTACACACGTAGAGAAGGCTCTATGTGTACGGACACAAAGTGAATGATTGTTATTTGTTTGTGTGCGTGAGCGCAGGTGAGAGAGCGCGCGACGGAGCGGGACGGCGCGACAGCCTCCGCTCGGACGCGGCGCATCGCCGCCGCGCCGCCGATAGCGACAGCCAGTCCGAGACACGCGCCCGTGCTCGCGCGCACTCGCGTACCTATCAATATAACCTTGTTTCGACAAAACAACGTAACACAAAAAATAAGTAGTTAAATATCGCGACGCAATAACAACAAACAAATAACAAAAACATACGCCATTAAAGTGTTCTACTGCCGTTGCCAAACTTCAAAAGTACATTGATCGATCTAATTGTGCGAATGCCACGGTCCACAACATACGCGGCCGGCGGCGCGGCGTTCCCCTGCGACGTTCATTCAAGGACCATTCGTTGAACCTATGCCACTCCGGCATTCGTGTGCGCTTAAACCCGTCGACTCAGAAATGAACCTCCGAGTGTGCGAGGTGAAGTACCGATCGAGCTGATGACAGTCCGCGAATCAGCTGCAACTACGATGTCAATCAGTCAGAACGCTGGACAGTTTAACAAGCAGAAACAGCAAGCGGCGGCCAAGCAGGGCTCTGAATCTATCTCGTATCCACCGCGCTACCATCCGCCGCCGTCCACCGCCGGCCAGAAGGTGACTTCAGTCGAGGCTACCGCCAAGGAGTTTAAACCGCCATACATCGGGAAGCCTACCGATCCTAACAAGATTGTGTACCCTCCCGGTGCACATAGCGCAATACCCGGCCCTTATCAGGTGGGTCCATACCCGCATTTGAAATATCCGCAGGGGTACCCGACGGGCTACCCCATTCCTCCTGCGGCCCTGCGCGTGCTGCGGCCCAGCGGAGAGATCATAACGAAGGCTATTGTGCATGAGCCCGTGGAGGCGACGACGCGCGCGCGGAGCGCAGACGAGGCACAGCGGGCACAGCGTAATTTAGAAGAGGAGCAGATCCATAGGAGATCCGCTGACATGCTTAAGTTCACTAAGCGCATTGAACCCGAGGGCCCACGAGCCTCCACCGACCAGAGGCGGCAGCTGCAGTCATTACTAGACGAAATAAAGGCACTGAAAGAGGCGAACCGCCGCCTTAGCGAGGACAACCAGGAGCTGCGCGACCTGTGCTGCTTTCTCGACGATGACCGACAAAAGGGCAGGAAGCTGGCGCGTGAGTGGCAGCGGTTCGGCAGGTACACGGCCTCAGTGATGCGGCAGGAGGTGTCTGCCTACCAGAGCAAACTCAGAGAACTGGATGATAAACAGCAGGAATTGATTCGAGACAATTTAGAATTAAAGGAGCTGTGTCTGTACCTGGACGAGGAGCGAGAGAGAAGCACTTGCGTGAACTGTGGGCGCGCGGCAGGCCGCGAGCGCGACGACGGCGACGGCAGCAGCGGCGGCACCAACGCGGAGGAAGCTCCGCGCCCCGCGCCTGCACCGGCCCCGCCACTCACGCACCCCCAGCTCGCCGAGCGCACCGTACAGTATGTGCGCGATCTCGAGCAAAAAGTACGGCGACTGGAAGCCGAAAAAGGAGTAGGCAGCGGATTCAATGAGAGGCCGGAGGCGGTAGTGCGCGCTCTGCAGGTGCTGGAAGTGAGAGAACGAGTGGAGCGCGAGAGAAGAAGGCCGGCGCCAGATCTGGACACGGGAGAACAGGCTCTGGTACGAGAGATGTGTAATGTGGTGTGGGGAAAATTGGAGGACGCGCCTCCGCAGGCGCCGCAGCGTTAAAGTTGTTATAAAACATTTGGTGATTCCATTTTGATTTTATTGAGGTGAAACTATATCTAAGTTCGATGAAAGTGCGTAAGAAGTAGCCGGCAAACTCGGAGCATCGTCCGTGGAATCCTACCCTATCGAGGTCACCGCCGGTGTCGACTCTCGTGACCCAAAGACTCGCTCTGACCTTGTTTATTAATGGAGTGTGTAACTGAACTTTTTAGTTTTAAAAAATATAACAACCGTGATTTTTTGTATATCTTGCCCTTTACAAACAGTGATTACAGGAAAATATGTCGGAAAACGAAACCTAAAAGTACAAAGTTGATCTAGATTTTAGATATATTTATTGTTAAGGACATTTCCTGATTTGCTCTTGGATATGTGTTTATAGATCTTTTACTAAATATTATAAAGTATCAATTAAATTTAGCTTTACAGAGCTTTTGTTAATGAGGCTATATCTAAGTTTCAATATCCTAAGTGATGCTAATGACGCTAACACTCTTTTTATTTAATGTATGAATAATTTTTTAAAATTGTTATGACTATGCGTCTTTTCATTGTTTACTTCTAAACAATGCAGACTCCATGATGATCCATCCATAAATAATATTGTCCCATAGGTGTGTCACGCAGAAAAAGAAAGTTCTTTCACTTTGAATATTTGGTATATGCTTCTGACAAAAAAATGATTACAAAATCAGTGTGGTTCTTATAAGTATGTTATGATATTATTGTAACTGATATGGCTTTTTACTAATTTAGATTTTGTTTGTGTTGAGAACAGATTGGCCGAAAAATTGTTCCTTGTTTTTTTTTTAAAAAAAAAACATTATTTCCGCTCAATATACCAATGCTTCTGACAGAAAATAATTACAAATCAGTCTGGTTCTTATGAGAATATTATTATTATTATCACTTTTATGTAGCTTTTTACTAATTTACATTTTATTTGTGTTATTTTAATGTTAGCGTTGAGAACAGATTGGCCGAAAAATTGTTGTTTTCATCATGAAATTGACTGAAAGAGTTTAAATCCTTTTTTAAAAATTATTTAAGAATATTTCCGATTCATTTACTAATATAGCTTACATTGTGCATACAGAGAATTGTTTATCTAGTCAACCATATAGCCGTTTAACACTTACCTACGTACGTAGGTTCTATATGTAGGAATACATATTGTCATCCTTTTCAAAAACTTAAAAAAAAAAAACACTTATGTAAAACACGTTCTGATTTCATACCACTGCGCTCACTTCTCTAGAAATGTTATTAATTTATTAATCTTAACTTTAATAGAAATAAATTATTTGTGTTTAAAATTGCTTTATTTTTTATTTCTTTGATTTTATCTACGTAAATGCTTAAAAAAAGGTTTTAAAAAATTTCACATTTTTAAATAAGTATTTAAAATATCTGTCTGTCAATCGAGTTCACATGCATCTTTTTTTAATGATATTTTTTTTTATTAACTGAAGAGATATGAGAAAAAAATGTCTTTACATTGTAAATTCTAATGCGAATGACCGTTCGTATGTATTGTTGGGGGGCAGTGACTTCTTGCGAGTGATTCTTGAAGCGTTAAGCTTATCATTTTGTACCTACGCGGACTTGATGCTATTATTGTTAAAATGCATTGTTTTATTGTATATTTGAAATATATAGGAACAGAATGAGTAAAATAAATTTTGCTAAAGCAGTTCTAATTTGTCATTCCTCTTTGATTTTGCATTTCTGGCAAATGGAAACTCGAATTTTAAACGTTGTATTGCTGTTGCGGTTTGTTAAGTCTGAATAAAGTCTAATTTATTGTACTTGCAGCAACAAAGAGGAGACATACACGTCGGAATAGAAGGCAATCTGAGATGCTTAATGCGTGCGAGTGTAACAGGGCATATCCAATAGTTATAAACTCAACGTTATTATTTCATACCGAACTCCTGTGTAAAAACAAAAAAATGTCATTAAAATGAAAAAAAGAAATCTGTCAAATGTCATGCTTGTATTTAACCTTCAAATTATTTTCATTTGAATTGAATTATCGATTTTTAAGATCATTGCACGAAAGTTTACAATCTCGATCACGTTAGTTGATATTTGTGAATAAATATGCCCGAAATGAAAGGAGAACGAGGCGAAGATGAGGATACTATTGGCGTAATAACCTTTGTGCACTTGAATTCTAAACCTAAGCCCATAAAACTTGATTTAAGATACTATCAATAAATTCTTCAATTAACGCCTGATAAAAACAAATAGCAATATGATAGTAGGACGCCAAACCGCAGCTCGACTTAAATCGGATTACTTTTTGTCTTACATTTTTCCTAGATTTATGTCGGAGGTAGAAACATTGAAGGCGAAAGACACGGCGAGGGTTGGGCTGTGCTGCCGAACGGCGACTTCTACCAGGGCTGTTACTGCCGCGGACTCAGGAATGGGAAGGGCTTGTATGTGTTCAAAAACGGTGCGCGCTACGAAGGTAAATAACTGACGATTCCCTACTTGCGTGTGATAGAGTTTGTTGTACTTTATTATTTTATTTAAGGTGAATGGCGTCGAGCGATGAAGTACGGCGTTGGGCAAATGACGTATCCTGATGGGTCCCGTTACGAAGGCGATTGGAGATATGACTTGAAGCAAGGCTTCGGAGCATACTACTACCCTAACGGCGATATTTACGAAGGGGC
>DWHV01000118.1:0-15561 GCA_018248035.1 Papilio joanae | reverse complement strand
GGCCAAAATCTATTTTTCATAACCCCCCCCCCCATTTTTTAACTGCGCGCGGACGGAGTCGCGGGCGACAGCTAGTTTTCTTATAAAGGTAACGTAACTTTAACACAAAACTACCGACTACTTGTATAATCAATTTAGTGAGTTAGTTTGTCGTGTTTCTAAATCTATACATATGCTAGTGTTTACAAAGTAGTGAAAGTACACTTGTATATAGTTGTTAGACGACGCCGTATAATTGGGACATAAAGTTGTTCTAATCAGCCGGGTAATAAGCCGAACACGCGTCGCCGAACGGTCGCGGCGTAGGCGACCGTGGGCGTTCGTGTATTGTATAACGAAGCTTCACACATGTGTTTTAAATTACAATACAGAATTAAATAAGAATCGGAGATATTCAAATTCTAAATCAGTTGTCATTAGGAGAATGTTTGTTAGTGGTGATCATAGATTCATAGAGTATTGAATAGCGAAGAGCAAACACTACCAAGAAATCATTGATATCGATTATAACCATGTTTATCACCATGGAAACTTTTACATGATGATTAAGTCACCTCTAAACGAATTTTCACACTGAACATGATTCAAACACAAATCAGAAAGGTCAAATAAAGGCACCTTATTGTAGCAAACAACTTGCATTAAATTTTTACCCATGATAGAATCAATTGAATTGATGCCTATTACATTTTATATTTACAATACCAAAGGAACTGCAGATGAGTTGCCGGCCTTTGAGAAGGTGAGACGCTCGCTTCTTAAATGACCCTCAGTCGTTGCGGTTTGGAGGACAGACTGTTCCTGCTGTACATGGCAGAAAGTTTCGCGAAAAACGCACGTTTGTTGATCGCCAACCATCGAGACAGTATGAAAGGTACCTGGCGATATTTGAATATGAATCGAATGATATCTCAGTTTTCAAAACCATAATGTTAGTGGAATTGAAATGGGCATACATACTTTCAACTCTAAAGCCTTGACGCTTCATTAAAAATTTCCTTAACTTTTATAAGTAGGACGTAAAACTTAAAGGCTATGATACATCGCGGAACCAAAGCCGTGACTAACCAGTGACTTGCAAAAGCTAAATAAGCGCTCGGTGCAATATTAGAGCACAGCCGTGGGAACACAACTCGGATGTGAGTTACAGCATAAAAATCCAGCTTTCTCGCCGGAGGAGGCTTCCGTTGGGGGAATCGAGCCGTAGATACGATCGCAGATGGACGATAGGGTCCGCGAAACGAGCGACTGACTCACGCCTCTTCCGAAGGTCGAAGGTGGGGTACTATGTCGTAATTGTTACAGCCTTTAATGTACGTAGTCGTTAAACATCTTAACGACTCCTTTAAGCCCCTTTGGACAATGCCATCTCGTAGAGGCACCGTTATACAAACACGAATCTGATTAAGATGCTGCCACATCAAAGTGAAACGTATAGTCCCGTCGGTGGACGGGTTTTACTGCCTTAACTGTTACAGAACATATTTCTTTCACAGTTCAGTTTCAAATATATGTACATATGGTCACTGATCTTTGTAAGGTTAAAACTAAATTCTTCAAGCAATTCCGAATGTCAGCTAAGTGCGTATGATTTAAGTCTTCATTTAGGACAAAGGAGAACTTTATTCACTACATAGATCAGGCTCGAAACTACCAACCAAGAAGTGATGCAATAATATTTTTAGTAACTTGTAGGCAAATAATCCTCATGCTGAATTCTCGCTGAACTTACAATTTCATTATAAGTATCATGTGTTCTTAAATTAGATTTACAATAATTAATTCTGATTTAATAGCATATATCAGGAATCGAATGATGTTTTGCAAGGTATCGAGATGTGTTTTCGATTGTTTATAGACGAAGCCGGTCTGGCGATGACTAACGCCTCGCCGTCTGCCACCGCGTTACACCCGGACCGGTTTCCAACACCGATACACTTGTTCCGAAATTTATTTATACCTTTGAATTAATTGTCGTCCATGCTCGGACTGTTTAATTATTTTTTAACTGACGCAATGTCTTTATAGTAAAGCTTTTTTGTTATCAGAGGCATATGCCAAATGTTGTGAAACCATACGTGTCATTGTCCAAGATTTGAGACTAAAATAAGACGTTTCAATTCATTCATTTAAAGTGACTGACGCTGAACTGATGAAATTATGGATGCCTCCTCAAAACAAGTTACCATCAACAACTCAATATAAATGAAACAAATAATCATTATTCAATATTTATTATACTTCGTCTAGAATGTAAATGGATACATAAGTACATAATTGTAACAATGAAAAAAATATATGAAAATTTATACAACTAAAACATTATATTAAAAAATATGGCTACACGACAGATAGCTCTGTCCTTTATTGGCACTTGGAATGTTTTCTTCTTCTCGACTCTAAATTTTAAATGAATATATTTATTAAAGCATATAATATTAAGCAAGTTACGTATATCGAGTCTTATATAACAATTTATATATAAATATGTTATATATCATGTATATAGACACAAAAGTAATATGTACTTTGACGTATACATTTCGCAAATAAAACGAAATAAGGCAAAGCATATTTTCTTATCGTATTTTATTAATTTACTCTAGAATAAATCATTGAAAAATATAGATAAGGTAATCAGAATTATGAAGTGTTATATTTTATTTATTTCACACGTACAGTAACTTCTTGTAACTTCAAATTCAGAATTTTACAGATCAAATTCGGAATTTTTGGAAATAGAAATGTCAAAGCTTGATTTATAAATTTTACAAATGAATTAGCCAACTTTTACATAAATTCAATATGCTGAATTTAATATGTAATAGTCTGAATTCAATTTGAAAAATACGAATTTGAAGTTTAAAATTTAATTAACAAATGAAGTTCGAACTATGCTCTTCCAAATAGTTTTTCTTTATATTCGAATAATATATTTATCTTTATTTTTCAATTTAGCAAATTATTTTTGAAATAAAACTGTCAAAATTATATTTATTTCTTTTCTATTTTAAATTGTGAAAGGAAAAATATTTATTTTACTAAAATATTATTATACTAAATATTTTTTTTTATAAATTTATTTTACAGCATATATTGAGCATATTTCGAGTGTAAGTTACAGAATTGATATTTAATAAGTGTAAGAAATATTAAGAAACAATATTTTAAACATGGAATGTCAATAAACAATAATAATGCAATATGTACGTTGCACGTATCAAGCTTGTAATAATTATAACAATATTTTAAATATTTTATAAATATTATATTACATTATAAAATAGCTAAGCGGTTAGAAATGTTTAAATGCTACCATCGCTTACTCTAATAAATACTATTTACAAAATCACCAGAATGTGTTCTTTTACATTAAAATGGATTAGCTCCAATTACAAAGGTATATAGGCAAGTTTAAATTTTATATATTTTTATGAATACACATATTTATATACCTCCAGATATCGTTTTGCATAAAAATTTTACAATCAGAAATGAACTCATAGTTATAGTGCTATTATGTTGAAGTAATTAATACATCATTTTACAGCAATAATTATTTTTATGAAAATAACAAACACAGATATTTTTTAATTTAAATCACGTTTTTAAATACGTATCAATACGGATTTTTAGTCAACAGTTATAGTTAGTTATTGGCCACTTCTGAGTCGTTTCACTTTCGGATCTCGGATTAAGATATCTGAAAATATATTCTTGCTTTCGATGGTTTTTTACGTACAATGGTATTGATGTTGTTACAATAATTGCAATTTCCCATTCTGGCGGTGTTAATGAAGAGGCACGAATACTGTAATGTAAAAATGTTGAATCCTTCGGTGGTGTGTGACGTCATGGTTCTGGAGACGCCATCACCACCTACACGCGGTCTCCTTTGTTGGATTAATATGTATTTCTCTGCAACAATCATATATAATTAATTTCAAGTCTAATAGAAACATTTTAATCAATTCAAATGTATAGTAAAGTTCGATTGACAGTGCTTGTAGGGTATTTAAATCGCACGATTAATGTTTTTAAGATTAAACGCTTGCTTAATTATTAGTTTTCAAGCGGTCTTCAAAATTACATGTTATTACTAATACTTATGTCACCGACCAACCGTAAAAGCCGACACTTTACTGACTACAATTTGCCTAGACAAATTACAAACGGGCGGCATTCAGGATCGGTTGTTGACAAATAGAAGAAAGTAAAACACTGCAAGTTATTGAAACTAGACTTCGATATTTTTATAAATGATTTCGACCTATCCCACGAAAACAGTTACATATCTTAACAGAGCTGAAAAGAATTGTAACTTTTTTCATCAGACGGTTCGTTTTGTAGGCATAAAATGTTTCTTACTATATATTAGAGAGACCGCTGTTGTTGGATCGTGCAAACTCCATCACCTTCACCGCCACAAGCATTGACTACATCTATAACAATTGAAAAACACAAATTACAATTAAATTGAAAATGTAAAACAAATCCTCAATAACATAAACAAAACACTAATTTTACACAGAAGATTATACATTACAGTGTAAATATAAATCACAAGCGGCATATTACAATCTTGTGTTCCATTCGTATTAAAGAGATTCCGGATTCTGACATACAAATAACTCTCTAGCCAATTTGTTACAACACACTTTGTAAGTTCATGGTAGCTTCGACGATTTAACAACGCATAAATCGCATTTAGCTACATTATAAAATAATTTATTAAAATTCAATTCAATTGGACTATAATTAATAAGGAATGTTTCACACTAGGGTGAATATATATTCCAAAACATGTTATTACCTATTAAGTTTGGTAAAACAAATAAGTACTAACAAAAGAACAACGAAAATATTTTTTAAGACAACCGTTACAAGACATATGGTACTGTCACGCTCCAACCCGTAAAAGAAACACAATGCTATTAATTTTCTTAGAGATTACAGTTAAAACATCCGTTAGAATGCCAACAACAAGATAAACCCCGACAAAGGTATACCAACACAACAGATTTAGAAAATTCCCTAATTTTTAAAAATTACTTTAAAAGGATTAACACGGCCTAAAGGTGACTAAATTTTCTGGTAGTATACAAACAACTTATTAATTTACTTTAAAAATTCTGCAGATTAAAATCTTAAACGTCGACTTAGAAACGAAAAGAATCTTGGCTGTAAGCATAATAATCCTTTGCCTTTACCTTCAAGTAAACAATTAAAAAGATCTACTGTCAAATTAAACGTACGTTTGTCAATTGTTTACAACATTATCATTTGGGTTTAAATTTTGAAATGCTTCAATTGTCCTATTAACTTGGTCTCCGTATTTTTTTATTTAATCGTGTCATTGATAAAGGACGGTAGGAAGTGTTAATACCTTAATGATGCCATATTAATTAGGAAAGATGTTCGATATATCGAACTGCATAATACCAGCGAAAGGTGCCTTTTAAATGGCAAAGATGTACAAGAAACGGCATTTAGAAATATCTTTGCTAAATAATGATGTAGGTAGCTTACAATGCGATAATTTATTGTGCGCACAACTTACAGTCAACTTTGGCATCTAATATTTGCATTGTTCGTAATTAATGTCTTGTATTTTGCATAAAAGTCAATAACTTAAATGAGGAGATCCCATGTTTTATGCAAAACATTCTAAAGAAATCGGTGAAGTTTGTTCGAATGTAATCAGAACTTTTTTTTAAGTACAAATGCTATAAAGACTGTATGTTATTACAAAATTCAAAACCAGGGTACGTAATAATTTCTGCACACCTTTATGCAAGGTACTTTTTTCTTTTTAAAACACCCGTCGTTAAACAAATTCGATAGCATTTCGATCTGGTTCGTGCGCAAGACGATTTAGCCACGGCGCAGGCGATGCAGTTTAAAGGTTGTAGGTGACAGCGGCGGCATTTATCCACTTCCGTGGAACAAGACTGGGTTACTTCGTGAGCACACACCCCGTATGTGCGACTGTGGGAACAGAGCTCTTTGTTTCTGTATACAGACTGTTCCAATTTATTTCGTATATAATATTCGATAAAATTACATTCATTTATTTCACTTGGGTTTCAGTTTCACGGTTTTAAATATTGCTTCCTATGTTAATTTAAATGAAATTTTAAACCCAAATTGGCAAGGTTAGCTCTCAAGATTTGAGTATGAAACAATAAAAAAAGAAAAGAAACAAGGGAATAATTTCATTTAGTACCTACAATCACTGAGTGATTACATCGGGAACATGGTATTTTTGAAATTAAAATAATATAATCAAACATAATTCTGCCAACGTCGTCATCGTATATACAAGTCGTAAACAAATATAATGTCGTTTGTTTTAAGAACAAAAGCTGATTTAACAATATTTTTTTAGGTTTCGTTTTCAGATATCTTTAAACATCCTGTATATGTTACAAGATTTCTCAAGCCTAATTAACGGCGTTCGCCACCTCGGTCGCGATGCGCGAACAATTGTGTACGAGGAGTGTTCTAATGCGCTATTATATCGCCTCGCTTTAGTCCTACTCCCTTTACAAAACGACTCGCTCTTCGATTCCTTTCTTAAACTTACTTTTATTTAACAAAAAATCTGTAACAATTAATTGATAAAATCTCTAGTTTCCTGACTATGTAATGTAGACAAAAACCTTATAATAAATTGATAATTTACAAAATTAAACGACAAAATCCTACTTTCATACACTTCCATGTAACAACAGTTTCTGAATACAACAAATAACTGTACCATCTGGCAGACTTGGTTCTGTTCTCACATAAAACAATTGGAGAAATAAAATCGATATCTCAACGAGTCTCGCGCGAATCGTGAATCGAAAGGATCGACCTATCGGCGACACGGCGATGTGCAAGCGATAGGGCACCGCGGCCTGCGCCGATGACCCACTGCGCTAACTTAATGGCACATCGCACTCTCGATTCCGTTTTGATTCATTAACTCTGCTTCCCGCTTTTATTGTACGTATTTAGACAGTGGGAAAACCGTAATCGATTGAGATAATCTCACGTTCGTAGTTGGCCTAAAACGGGGCATTTTCTTACAATTCCATTTCGTCTAAAACCACTTATTTAACAATACAAAATTGTTAGATATTTGACAGATTAGTGAACCTATATAATAATGTATATGATGGCCACAAATAGACGGACACTATACACAGAGGGACATTTTAATTCAATGAACATACATTTACAGTAGTCCATGTCATGGAAAAAGCAATAAACTTTCTTACGGAACACGATGCATCGCAAAATAAGGGGTAGTGTTGAACCTCGTGTGAATCGCACGTCACCAGCCGCGACGTGAGCGCCCCTGGCGGCAGGTACCGCTACCGATCATTTTGTTAAGTACACATATGTGGTCGTTCACGTTTACAATGCCTTACAACTCTACTAGTATTAACCATAATATTTTTTCCATTTTATTCTTGTCAAAATTGCATTTAAATTTTTAATTTAAATTTTTTATTTTAAGCTTATTTTTTGTCATCAATTTTAATGATTAACTACTTAATAAAATTTACTAATGAACTGACTTTGAACTCGTAAAGATAATTTTTATATTAGCTTTTGGGACTAAATTAAAAACGCTAAAAATAAACGTTCATCCAAAAGATATCTCGTTAAAATGATGGACCTTTAAATTTTAAAGTTGACATGATCGTTTGATGTTCACTTTACTCTCTTATCGCTAACATTTTTTGCAAGGAGTATTTTCCTTGATAGTTTAATGATAATATTAAATTTGCATTTAAATTTAAATCATCTTGCATCTCGTAAAACGAAAAATAAAACTAAAGCAAATCATTTGATCCACCAATCGATCATCTTTAAAAAGTTCCTACAACAGTTTGAACTAAATGCATTTATTATTGAAAAGGATTATCAATGGCAAATTTTTAAAAACATGGTATATTCGGTGCTTTTTATTTAATAAGGGTAACAATAATTTTATATGAAAAGTTTTTTATGTTTAATTTTTTTTTATCAAAATTGTGTCACCTCTAAATACCTTCCTACATACTGTGGCATAATCTGGGGAGGTTAAGTGTAGTGCACACTGTTTTTCCGCATACGTACTAGGGTTGTCAACAAGCAATCTATCTCAATATTAAGGAATCTCGTTATGTCATGGACAATCTTGTTATTCTAAAGATTTTTACTTCAATGATATATAAAGTTTCGTTTAAAAGTGTATATAGTTAATCTAACAGCTAATATTCATATATTATGACCTGATAATCTGAAAAAATATCTACGTGCAGCAATGTAAGATAACATTCTAGAAAACTAAAGAATTGTCCTTTTATAGGTAAGTAATATTTTGCTTCGATTGAGAAGCACGAAATGCAAGGAAGCTGAGCAACCCTAAGTGGTCGGGATCATAACCTGCAAATTATACCGCGGCGGTCACGTGTGGCTCGGTCCCGCAGCCTCGCGGTCTTGCGGGCTACCGTCCACGTTCGCACAGTTTCGGAAGCATTAGGGCCCATTAGGCACCGTTAACACGGGGCCGCGTCACGAGCGCACGACTCGCGCGTGAGCGATCTATCGCCCATCTCTCGGTAGCCCGGATACGGTCTTTCACACGGAACCTTTTGTCGGAACATGTTACGCGTGTAACCCCCTCCTTTCCCTGACTCTCTGTCATTACTCTGTCCCTAGTTATTCCTTTCCAGCTGGCCGAATAAGCTATAAAGTTGTCGACGTGTGATACACTAACAATCTATGAATGCATATTCGTTTGGAGAGTCTTATAATAATTGTACTAATGTAATTAAGAAGATAATGGGTGTGAGAATTGACATATTCCCTTATAGTAAGGATAAGTAGATTTTATATTAATTTATGTTTACGTTAACTAATAAGCATTTAGTTTAAATCAACTCCTGCTTATGTTTTACTGTTATATTATGACTAAGTCGTGACTTTAATTCTATGTGATGTTCGCGCTTAGTGCTTAACACTGAGCTTATGATCTATTGGAGCTAGGTTTAAACCACAGTTTGTAGTAGCAACAAAATATGTTGTACAAATCTATAATTAACTTAATTAAAATCTATATCAACGTTATGATTGTAGACTGGACACTTCAATACAGCATATGTAGGATCACTGAGAAATCTTTAGTGTTATAATTTAAGTAAAAACTTACAATCATTATGAAAGTTGCCTGATGGAGGATCCTTAATCTTACTAATATTATAAATGCGAATGTTTAGATGGATGGACGAATATTTGTTAGAAGATATCTCCAAAACAGCTCAATGTCACACGCACAGAGTCGCGGGCGACAGCTAGTATTTAGCTAAAATTTATAAATCATAATTGAATACATCTATACGAAACTAAATTCGTGACCCATGCAATTGTGTCTCTTAACATTTATTACTCGCCGTAAAACAACCGAGCAAAAAAGCATTGAACATATACAAATATGGTTTGTGTTCGCTTCATGTTCACGACACGACATCCGCGACATCTATACTCTCGGCGCTGTCACCCGTATCATAGAAAGTTTCGTAACTGCTTCACGAGTTTCACACGAAGACAGTACAGGACAGAACCAAACAGTACAGTTATTCTATGAAAGCCGAATCAAAATAATATCGTTGTTCAATTGATAGCAATTCACTGTCTACTATTCTGTCCAACTTTTATGCCCTCGTGTGAAACTAGCGTTACTCAGATGATATTTGCATGAGGATAGTGGCAAGGAGTAATACACGTCGCTACTAACATATTGTATGATAATGAAGTTAAAGGAATTCAAAAAGACATATGGGAAGAACAGATCGTGACATATTTTTTAATTCGACCATATTAGTCATATTGTGGATGAGTACGATCCCAATAAATAATCTATTCTATTTAATTGAAGATTAGAATTGTATTTCTAAAAGTCTCTAATGGATCTTCCTGGCTGGATTTGGCATAAGTATAATTTATTTTAAAATTAAAAAACCAAAAAGAATTTCAGTAGCATTATTAATCTCCTGATTTATCAAAAGTCCTTTTACAATATACGACTTGACCTTTTATAATTAAACCGTGCAGTAATTAAGCTTGCAGTTTTTGTGGGCAATTTTTACGTCGGTCGGTAATCGAGGATATGTGTTTGACAATAAATTGTGCGATGAGACCTCAATATAGATAAGAGAATAAACGTGGTCGGATTTAATTACAAACATCGCATATTAACAGATCAGTTATTCAATGTCGCAGAGATTTGTTGACTGAGATATAAAAATGCAATAAGTGTATTCCTGTATTCTAAACATAGTTACTCCCATACTCGAAGTTTTTGACGTGACCCTAAGTGTAAAATATAAACTGAAGACGTGATATTTTAAAAGGTAAGAAACCGAAAAACAAAATCTCAGCAATCCTTGATATCATACCTTTGTCTGCTGATATTTATGAACTAGCTGTCGCCAGCGACTCCGTCCGTGCGAAATTAAAAAAACCTTTATAAGTAGCCTACGTGTTCTTCCAGACTATGTTGTACATCTGTACCAAATTTCATCAAGATCCGTTGAGCCATTCCGGAGATACCTTCAAACAAACATCCATCCATCTAAACATTCGCATTTATAATATTAGTAAGATTAGTATATGACGATGAAATTTTATTTATTGGACTGTTTTCGGTTTAATTTTGATCCAATAATTATATTGTTTTCTTGGCATATTATAATGTACATTGAACCAGTACTGAGCTAGTTTATTACGTATCCCTTGCGGTCGTAATACTGTAACAGTAGGAGCTGATGATTAACTGCCTCGGATCGTCACAGGCGACTGCTTCCTAGATCGGTGAGACCCTAATGCAAGCTGTCAGCTCGCCGCGGCCTTGTCAATATCGGCTGTAACCCTAACCGCAATATAGGTCGACTAGTTACTCTACTGATATTCAACTAGCTTTAAGTAAGTCCATAAACATTTTATTTGAGATATAAATTGGTAAGTCGTTAAAAAGAAAAATAGTAAAACTGATTGAAATGTAAACATATACACAGTACTGAGAAGAATACGATCCAAAGGATACTCGGTCAAGCGGCTTAAGATACATATGGTCAAATTTCACATGACCACCACTTTCGTCAATTATAATAAACTAGTTGTCGCCCACGCCTCCGTCCGCGCGGTAAAAAAACGTAATAAGCAGTCAAATATTTAGACGATTAGCAAACTTACTCAACAAAATTGACTCAGTAATCTACTAAAACTCGCTGTAAACTCTCTGCCGACTCGTTTGTATACAAAATGACAAGTCAATATGAATTATATTTAGTAAATGATAAGCCATTGTATACTAAAATCATTTACACTTAACTATATAAAACAAAAAAGATATATAAGAACCTTAATTGCTTTGTTGATTAAAGATTACTCTGAATTGCAAACATCAACATCTTGAAAGTTCTTTTACAATCGTGTTCATCGTAAAAAATACTTTATGACCAAGGATTGCTTATTCATGATATATTGTCGCATACCGCAAATATTCAAACAATTTAAAATAGAAATATTCCTGATTAACAGAAGTAGCCTTTACAATAGTTTTATTGAGGAATTGCTTAAACGCTTAAATTGTAGAACGCAAAAGATCATGAAAGCTGTCATCTTATATAAACAATACCTAATTTACAAATCTGAAATACCTATAACCTACACTCCTTATTATTGCTTCGGGGATTCATACTTCGGAATTACAACGCTCTTCAAAATTGGTAAATTCATTGAGGCTACAGAAAAACTATGAAATATATATTGCTAGATATGACATGCTATTGCCAAAGTCAGATGGGTTTGGTTAAGTTAGTATTACAGTAGTAAATAGTAAGTATAGGTCTTTTCAAATATCTTGGCGGCTTAAGGTTATCTATGCTCTGCGCAGTGCCCTCCTCCACGTCCCTTTACGACACAGTGAATCTTATAATGTTCCGAGCCGCCAAGATATTTGGAAAGCTCAATAGTTGTAAAATGATTTGTGTCTCACCTGTGTTGACGCAAGTTATCCTGCCGCTTGAAACTTTTCCCACAGACCTCGCAGCTGAAGTTCAGCTCGGGGCTCTTGTGGGTGCGCTCGTGTATCATCAAGTTGTAAGACTTGGTGAATCTGCGCTGGCAGTACTTGCAAACGAATTCGCACTTGGGGCGCAGTTTACGCCTAAAGTCCCGTGTATGATCCTCGTCGATTTGCATCACGGCGAACATTTTGTCTGGTCTATGGTGCTTGCGCGACGTGCAGGGCTTGGAAGCCTGTGGAAGGAATCACATGTTAGTAGGTTAATCAAACAATTTTACACTCTATTGCAAGTGTTTACGATAGTAAATCCAATGAAGCTTTGAACAATAATGATGCAGAGTTTTATAACATTTGTATATAATTTTGGTCATAAAATTGTTGACAATTATGTCGTATGCTGTAAGACGATGGTTAGAAACAACTTAGACGACTTTAGAAGTCTTATATTTTTTGAAATTCGAATTCGAAATTTGATAAAAAATGAGGTAAATTTCATTGAATATATTCTGAAATACGTCATAGGCTTCTATAAAGTTTCATGTCCTTATTATACCTTATAATACTAAACATAATTATTTGTCCTCGTAATAAATTGTAACACATAAAAAAGGAAGAAACGATGATACATAAAAATGCGTGTTATTACATCAATTACTATAAAGCCGTTTAATAACATGGTTGCACCTAATATTTATGTAAATTTCCAACGATAATTTCACGATTATGGTTAAGCTCTTTAATGCATAATTAACATGTAGCCAGTTATTTAATATAAATATCAAATACGCACCTTCGACGCGTCGATTACAACTGATATAATCGACCCTAAAGCAACGGTCACACCTACCTAAGACACTTTCACTTTAATTTATTACAATAAAACACTGACATTTGAAATGCATACCTAAAGCTTCAGAGTTAAAGACTTTGGAAGTAACACTTTATGCGTTAAAAAAAAGCGTGGAATTAGAGCGAGTAGATGTATCAGTGCACGTGCGATCAGGAGCGGGTGCGTTTGGCAACTGCGCCAGCGAGAGGGTGGTGAAACTACTGATAACGTTACGCGGAAGGCGCGCGTAACCCCCACCACCTGCGCGAGTGAATGAACAGGTAGCGGACGGTAGGCCCGCGCCTGCGCCTGCGCTGGGAAAATGCGAAATACATTTATGTAATGACGTCACTAATTCCGCTAAACTCGGCACCAATGGATTCGATTAAATGGCATCGAATAACGACTTCGACTATTCAAATATGTATTTGAAAATCAATTATTTCTTAGCCCAATACTTTAAGCAATGATCACATTATTACTGGTCCAAATAAAACCGTTAAATTAATTATTAAGTTAATTTAGTTAACCACTGCTATGTGCACACTTCAAAAAATGTTAATTAATAACAAGAAAAATTGCACCGCTGCATTACGATGTCTAAAGAACTAATATTTTGGATACTTTGTTATTCTTATATTACACTATTTTTACTTAAAACTGTGGAAAATTTATTTTTTTAAATAGTTTACTCTTTTACTTAACCACAAACAATAGTTTCTCGTAACTAAGTAGCAAACTTACCAGACGATATAGCAACTGTCATAAGCTATTGAAATCAACGATAACTAAATTATTTGCAATACCGTTTACAAAGTACTTATAACAATTACACTGCATATGAAACTCTCTATGGAGTACTGATGGGAAACGTCTCGGTTGCTCGGGGCGCCGGCAGCGAATTTCACTCACGATCTCCCGACGCCCGATGATTTGGGCACAGGCCAGCGGTACATTGGTCATTGTTTTGCGGCTTCTGTTACCACATACCTCGAGGCGAATGATTAAATACCTCATTATATTTATGCCGTTATTAAAATTACTGAAATTTCAATTTTTTTTTTTTATTATTTTGTGAACGTTTAATTTGGAAAGAAAAGTGATTAATGAATAACTGCTTTCTAAAGGATGACATCAATACTAGACAAGCATCCGTTTGTCAGATTATTGCTTGCAAAATTAATAGTTAACTTAAGTTCAAATAGTATAACAGATATGTTACTTAATGGTATGGTCTGAATCTATCCGACGATAAGCGTTACTAACCAAATAACGTCACGACCAAACCGCGAGTTTCTTAAAGTATGTCAAAGAAGCACAATCTTTTATAATCTGTGGAACATTTCGGGTACCTCCTTTACGGTAACAAAGACAGCGAATGTATTGAGATGTAACATTGATATGATCATGAGGCGGTCTTTATCAAAACGCCTCATATGGTATTAGAAGACATCGTACAATGCGCTGGAATTTGCACAAACCCATAAAAGATTATAAACTCAGGATAAGTTTGCTTGGGTCTAAAATAATGTCAGTTACTAAGGTACTAAGGTTTTCACACGAAGGTAGCAGAATGATGTTCAGAAGTGTGTCACAATAGCAGTAATACTGCATTGTTCACTACTCTTTTTCAATGGTCTGTCTTCGTGTGATACATAATGTTGTATACTCGTATTAATACAAATACGTTTTATAGATTCTAGAATCATCGTAAATTTAGGATCTTTTATGCTTCTTTTATTATAAAAGATTAATTAAAAAATATAATATTGTAAGTGAACATTATTAAACAATGTTATTTTTATAATTTAAAATGTGAACTAACAATTTAGTTGTAATGAAGAAATTTACGTTCTTGTATCAATATGACGATTATGCGAAACTTATTTTCAATTTTATAGTCTTAGTGTTTTACTGATTTGAATCAATTTTTATCAAACTAATTTTCGCCTACAAATTCGTTCGCGCGGAATTAAAAAAAAGTTAGTTGACTATGTATTCTTCCGGTCTATGTTCTATACGTAGGTACAAGTACTTACGTATGTAAGTACTTGTACGTATAGTGTTACAACAAACATCCATCCATCAAAATCTTCACACTGATAATATTAAAAATTACGAATATTATGAAACTCACATCTAGTAAATAAATACTTACGTTAAACTAAAGCTTATTGTAAATTTACATTGTAATAACGTACGTTATTAATAAATAATTTATAATATTTCCTGTATAGATAATATCTCCGATCTATGGTTTATGAAAATTAATCTTAAAATTAGTACAAGCGGATGTTCACGTGAGTCAGAGACAACGATGCTTGTGACGAGATACATATGAATCATTTTGAACTTTTGACATTTCATAGAACAATTGTTCATGTTACCTGCGGCAAATGAACTAAGAAACCGAGAATTATATGAGTATTTTTAAGTAGAAACAGTTATTCGTTTAAAAAAATCCGTCTGACTGTATTACATGTTTATGACACTCCGGGGAAGACTACTAATTGAATGACACCTCATTTGCTACGCTATAGGTCATAATGGAATTTACAGTCAGTGTACTAGGTGTCACCCGCGACTGTTTGTATCTATATATATAAAAGAAAGTTGTGTTAGTTACACCATTTATAACTCAAGAACGGCTGAATCGATTTGGCTGAAA